>JAFIRS010004253.1:0-94164 GCA_018342105.1 Gonioctena quinquepunctata | reverse complement strand
ATTTGATGTCTTGATTGGCTAATTACTACACAAAGATGTATTACCACTAAATGTCCACTAAGCACTAGGCAAAGAGACTAAGGAAAGAATGAGAGAATAAGAATAAAACACAGTTCAAAACCAATTTTAAATGTAAGGGGATAAATTTAAATTGAGGAGGTAGCGGACATATTGCACTTAAGGGCTGACATTATAGAAGGAGTCTTTTCCTTATCATCCAAAATTCTTGTAATAAGTCAAATGCATTTTTTCAATGGGAGTAGTTGTTTATAACTTGCTTTTTTTAATTTTTTATTAAGTTTTTAACTTGTTCTGAAAGAGTTGCCTTGATGCTATATTACATGCATTTCTTTTGTACACTAATGTATAAGAAATATATATTCAGTCTGTAGCGTAAGGAATGGAAACATAAGATATCTTTGACATCCCTTAAGATACAACAAAATGTATATTAAGATGGATCAGCGATTTTTAGAGATTTATATTTTTCGATGTACAGTTCCTAGGATGATAATACGAACAATGTATTTATTTTTAAATGGGACCCAGCCCATATATTTTACAATATTCTATTATTACAGTTTTATTGCCCATTGGCCAATATTAACCATTAATTTTAAGAATTAGGAAAAGGAAATATTTTTATTAAGAACCGTTGATAAACATAAAATAAAATGGGCCCATGGTATTTATTTAAAGTTTGAAGTCTTTTGCTGTTTTTTTTTTTTTTTTTTTATATTTCTAGTTCCCACGAAAGGGATATCCCTGTAATATTCAAGAGAACATCAGTAGGAACCAAAGGGAGAAGGTAGGAGTTGAGGTGTTCTTCTTAAATTTCCTGGAGGTTGTATGCCTCGGGAACACCTCCTAGGCAATGAGTTCCAAAGCCTACTTGGTCCGTTGGATGAATGGAGTCTTTGGAAAGTGATGTTCTACAGGTCTCCAAAGTGACCCACGAGAAGGGTGTAAGAGACTGAACTTGGCAGGTTAATCTCGAGAAGAGACTGCCAAAGGGAGGCGATTGTTGATATTTCAGAAGAGCATAGCCCATGAAATATCCTATAAAATAGAGACAAATCCTTAACTTTTCTCACGATTATTTCCAGACAAGAGTGAGCGAGTTTGTAAAGCCCGAGGAGCATCACCCGGCGAGACCCAGATTGCCCTTTTGGATAGAGATCAATGGCTTTGGGATATGTTTAAGATTACGCCTCCAAATGGGAACAGTATTCCAGGACAAGGTCGGATCTGTGCCTTATAGATCATAAGCAGCTGACTGGAGGTGAAAAAAGCTCTTGGCACGAGAACAAAAAACCAAGTTTTAGGATGCACTTTTGGCAATGGACCTCACGTGTTTTCCCGGGAAAAGGTTATTGCTGATAGTAATAAAGCATCGATATGGATGACTTCAGTGGTATGGTTACTCCTGACAAAGTTATGTTAGGCACAGTGAGATCGGCTTTTCTAGAGAAAAGAGACATGCTTGTGTTTTGTTTGCATTGAATTCTACCAAGTTATTGGATCCCCATTCGAGAATTGTTGCTAAGTCCATATTTATATTGAACATTTCTTCCCTCGTTCATTTCTGGTTTCACGGGCTGATATAGGGCTCTGGAAGAAAAGCGGTATGGAGGGTACTATCATCGGCAAAGCTGTGTACTGGACATGAAGTTGCTTTCAACAGGTCAGTTGATGTGAAGTAAAAATAGTGTTGGTGCTAGAATGGATCCTTGCGGAACACCAGCATTTATGAGTAGAGTGTCAGATGAAACTCCATCGGACCACTACATGGAGAACCTGTTTGAGGAAAACTAGCAAGCAGAGAACATAGCTGAGGGCAAGCCATAAGATGGAAGCTTGGCGAGGAGTCCCTGGTGCCAAACTCGATCGACGCCTTGGAGATATCTAATGCCACAGCTAAAGTTTCTCCATACTTTTCAATAGATAGCTCCATATATGTAGGCGATATGCAGCAGGTCACCAGTTGATCTCTGATAAGGACTCATATTACCTATCATTGATAATTCCTGAGTCTTCCAGATATTTCATGAGCTCGATGTTGATGGCTTTTTCCATGACCTTTGAAATAATAGATAGCAGTCACGATAGGTCTGTAGTTGCTAGGTAGGGTCTTTTTGCCTTTTTAGGGACTGGCTGTACTCTTGCAATTTTCCAATTGGACGGAAATACTCCCAAATTGTAAGAGTGGTTGAACAACTTGCAAAGAACAGGTGTTAGTTCAGGGGCACATTTCTTGGAGAACAATCGGCGGGATTCCGTCAGATCCACAGGCTTTGTTGGTGTTGAGACCCAGCAAAATCTTTCTGATAGTACGTTGGCGAAGGTGATCTCGGGCATGTGACTGTCAATAGGTGTAATGTTCGGGGTTGTTTTTCCCGAGAAGAATCCAGAGTGGAATTTCCAGCAAATAGGTGCGCCAAGATATTGGCTTTTTCCTGGGCAGTCGTTGCTAGTGTTCCATCTTCTTTGGTTAGGGAGGAAAAGAGCTGGAAGTGAAGTTTCTTCCCACAGATTTATGAAAGACCAAAATAGAAGGATCCGTTGGGGCATTCAACAGAAGTTTTGATCTTATTTTGGCATTATGGGCATCTTTTTGAACATTCTATTGTCTCTTTGCATATGCCTCTAGCCTCAACATATGCTGCTCTGGTCTCCAGGTCCCGGATTTTTTGCCATCGATGGTATGCTGCCTGTTTGGAAGCCACAGCTCTAGAGCAGTTTCTGTTAAAACCAGGTCTTATCGGATGATGTTCTTCTTCGTATTCGGTATGTAAGTTTGCATCCCCAACATGATGATTTCAGAAATTGTCTCAGCACATCGTGTTGGATCTACTGAAGAGAAACAAACTCTCTTCCATGGAACGCTGAGAAAAACATCACGAAGACCTTCCCAGTCGGCCGAATTGTAATGCCACATGAGGCAGGGGTGGTATTTGTGCCTTTCGATGGTAAATGGAAAGAGCATGTTGTGGAGATGAGGGTGTGATCAGAGTTTCCAAGTGGGGCACAAACTTCTATTCTATACGGGTCAGGATTGGTGGTGAGGAAAAGATCTAGTGTATTGGCGACTGGTTGTTGACATCAGGGATGCGGGTTGGTAGCTCGACCAGTTGTTCCTAGACCATGAGTGATGGCGAAGGCCTCAGCTTGACGACCTGCATCATCTGTTTTGTTAGAGAATTTGAGCCAGGCAGCGTTATGTACATTAAAGTCCCCCATGATTATGGTTTCAGCTGTTGGATGGTTCTCCTGAATGTAGTCCAGTTTGAGTGATAAAAACTCAAAGAGGTTGTTATATGAAGGTTCATTAGGTGATAGGTAAAGGCAGCAGAGGAACTTAGTCTTTGTACTGATAAACATGATATGAATATCGGTTTCATTTCGTTAAATCAAGTAGGTTTTACTGTCAGTAGGTACGGCGTGATTTACTGTCAGTAGGTTTTTTGAAAATAGGCTTACCAGAGATAAAAATCGGAGTAAAATACAATGGTACATTTAACAGAGCGTCAAAGAATTGAAATTTAAATAATAAAAGGATGTGGTGACAGGTAATACCATATTATTATGAAATTTGAGTATGTTTTATTTGCGATATTATTTGTAGGACACGAACACACGAAGAGGTATGTGAAATATTTAATAACAAGTATGAAGACAGAACTCCTATAGCACGTAGTACTGTATCTAAAATTATTTATAAATTTGAGGAAAGTGGACATGTACGAGAACTACCGAAAAGTGGCGCCCTGCTATTCCAGAGCAAACAAAAACTTTTTTTTTTTTTTGTCGATGGTTGAAGACCCTCGTAAGGCTACTAGAGTTGTTGCAACCGAAAATCACGTCAGTCAAACAACTGTTCTTAAATATTTAAAAAAAGAAAAATGGCATCCCTATAAAGTACAATTAGTACAGGAACTGACTGAACGAAGCGATCCAGATCGAGAATGGATTCAGTGAAATAATGTTAAATAGATTTGATACTAATTTCTTTAATCAAATTCTCTTTTCTGATGAGGCTACTTTCTAGTTAAATGGCACGGTCAATAAACAAAACTGCAGGTACTGGTCAGATGAAAATCCTCATTGGATGGTGGAGGCACATACGCAGTATCCACAAAAGATCAATGTGTAGGCAGGAATTATTAATAATACCATTATTGGACCTTATTTTTGGAATAGAACCATGACAGGTGAAGAATACTGGCCATTTTTAGAATTAGTGTTAATTCCAGAATTAGCCAGACTCTTTCCTGATGATATAAATCCTCATATTGTGAATAGATCAATTTGGATTCAGCAAGATTGAGCGTCTCCCTCATTATCTTGAGCTTAGTGAGTTTCTCGACATAACATTTCCAAATCGTTGGATTGGAAGAAGATGAGCTATCGAATGGCCAGCAAGATCTTTGGATTTGACACCCCTACATTATTTTTTGTCAGGATGTTTGAAAAGCAAAGTGTATGTGAATAGGCCACAGACAAGACCGTACCCAGAGAAACATTGGTGGGGGGGTTCTAAAGTAAATAAGTAAATAATGCAATGTACATTTTTGACCAAATTTTTTTTCACCTTATTCCAGATATATTTTACAGATTTCGGGGGAGGGTTAACCCCCTAACACCCCCTCTGGGTACGGCCTTGCAGACTATCCAAGGATTGAAATACAGAATTACAGAGGAGATACCACTAATTTCTCCGGAAACGATTAGAAAAGTCTTGGATGAATTTTCATTCAGAATGGATTTCTGTTTCCAAAGACAAGGAGGTCATACTGAACATCTCCTTTAATTTTTTTTCTTTAAGTATTGTTTTCTGTTTATAATGCAATATTATATACAAAATAAAAATGTTTTTCCTAATTTCTTAAAATTAATGGTCAATATTGGCCATTAACAGTTTGTATGCTGCATCGGCAACAAAAAACTGTTACAGAAAATTGTAAAATATACGGGTTATCCCTTTACAATAAACATATTGTTCGTATATCTCAAAAACTGTACATTTGGCAACGTCGAAAATATAAAATTTAAAATCGCTGGTCCATTTAATATACAGAACAAACATTGTGTTATTGTATCTTAGGGGGTGTCAAAGATATCTTCATGTTTCCATACTTTACGTGCGCACTGCATATAGTTGCACCGATCTAGCTGCAAATTGGATTTGTGTCTGGTGTCATACTAATGCTTAATTTCCGAATTTTTTAACAAATCTGTATTTTCATATACAAATATAAAAGCTTCATATACTATTGATAAATAAATGTTTGCAACTTTCCATTTGTTTTATTTTAATTATACCACGTGTGCACTATTTTTGTAAGAACATAATTCTTCGTATATCACGCAGAGTTTCCCCAAAAGATGATGCCATATTTTTAACCGACGAAACCAAAAGGAGAGGTTCTCAGTCGATGCGTATTTTATTTTATGTATGATCGCTAACTTTACTGAGGCGTCCCATTCCGATAATTCTTTTCAGGGGGTAGGTGTATTGAAATTGGTCCCACGGGCTGTGGCTCAATTGGCAGAGCGTCGTTGTGTCAACTGTTTCACCTGGCGCGGTTCGATTCCCGCAGCTGGTGAAAATTTTCAATGTCCAGAGTGGTTTCGGATCCCACTATAAAGGTAAGTCCCGTGATCTTAACTCGTACAAGTTTTCATTAACTTCGAGGGTTGGTCAAACAACTAAAGAAGGTTAAAAAAAAACATTTGAATATAAAGATGAAATCCACCTAAAGGGTAGCAAAATGAAGGATATTGATCACTCCACCCTCTGGGAAATTTTGGTCGTTAACCGATTCTATAGGCATTACTTTGTACCCGGGATCTTCGATTTGGATGATTCTTCTTTATCAGATAGGTATACCTCATAGTTGATCATATTTGGATTTCGAATGGAATTATCCACCCTTACGGATAGAAAAATAGGGATAATTGATTTTCACCATTGAACATTGGTACATATGAGTTGACAATGACAGATCGCTATTTTCATTATTTTGTTCTCCCCATCCGTCACAATCATTATATTCAATGAGGATGAAAGATACATAATGAAATAAACTAACCAGAACAACAAAAATAATTTATATTCAAACAAATGTAAAAAGTAGATAATCATATTATTTAACCGGTAATAGTTGGAGTAAAAAGGGGGGTAAGATAAGTATTTTGGAGTAATAAAAAACAAGCGGGTTTGTTATTAGTAAAATTTCAGCACTAAAATTGAAAACAAAACTTTTTTAACAAAAATTAAACGACGATAAGTAACTAATTTTGAGTCGGCGCCAATCGAAAAATCAACGAAAATCATTAAATTCAAAATTATCAGAATGTCACCGCCTTCATGTGACTCAAATGAGTTACTTACATTGTTTGGAGCTTAGTTATTGAGACTAAGAAGGGTTTATTTTATTTCTTACTTTTCAGTTCCGTATTTCGTCGGTTTAATTTTTGTTAAAAGTTTTATATTCTGCATTGATTATAGGCATGGTATGATGAAAGTGCTGCATCCTTATCTATAGTTTCACCTTTAAACCCGGTGTTCTTTTCCCAAAGTTTTATCATTTAATAAAGATCATTTGATGAAAAATACTTTTAATGTATCAATTGTGTTTTTCATGAAAGTAGCTCTTATAATCATTTTAATGCGAAATAATTTCAGAATAATTCAACCAATAATTGGAATTTTATGATATATGTTAGAATCCATACAATAAAGAAAAAGATTTCAGTGCAACAATAGTTCGAGAAAAAATCCAGTTTTATAAATTATAATTTGTAAAGTAAAAAATATATTTATTTTCGTGGGCGAATCGGCCTTCAGGCTAACGTGCACAAAAAAAATGCAATTTTCAAACATTTTCGTCAAAGACCATTGTCAGAACTTTTACAGAGTAATTTGTAGAAATGAACTTATTTGCGAACATATATATAGAAATTTATGATTTTCAATCCTTGTAAAAAATCTGACAAAATTCACCTGAAGATAAGTCGTTAGACAAAAACTTATGGAATTGCAAATAAAATGGTTTTTGTCACCATAGCCTGAAGGACGATTCGCCAATGACAATAAATATATGTTTTACTTTACAAATCTATATTGACCAAAAATCATACAAGTGTATACAACCTCTTTCTGTAACAAAATCCAGTTTGTTGACATTCGAAAAAGCAAACAGGAAAAGATTTAGCAATGCAAAATTAGTTTTAAATCCTCCATTTTTATGGATGAAAACTCCTAACAATTAACATGAAAAAAACATTTTTTTACCATTTTATTCATTTTTCAGACACCTACCTGAATACAAGAATTGAGTATAAAAATAATTTCCCAATGAGCGCCTTACCTAGAGAATCTGCTAAAAAAATATCTAGGCGTCTACATTGATAACCTCCGATGGGAAAAAATATTGAATTTTGATTAAAAACAGACCCATGTTAACAAATTTAAATTTCTAACAAACATTTTGCCTGCGATTAAACGCACAAATAAAAGTAAAACACAACAATCAAATACTAATGAATGCTTCTCTTTGCCGCCATCTGTAGAAAATGGTGGCGCTCTCATCGAGCTTTCAGACTATGCGGTGCGGAGATGTCAAATTACAATTTTTGAGTCAATCACAACACACCATGGAATATTTGAAATATTGAGACTGGTTCAAATACTTCTGCATAGTCCACCTCGACCTTATTTTATACAACAGGAAAAGCCGTAAGAATGAAAAACCCTTTGAGCCAAAATTTTGGCACATTTGAAACAATATATTAGTACCAGTAGTAAGATTTTAAAAGTATGTAAGTAATGCTACATTTAATATCGTATAAAAAAAATTTAATATAACACGGTCAACTTTTAAATACTAGAAAAAGTTGACTACATTCATCCTGAGTGTCCTCTATAATTAGCCTCAAAAACTATAAATTTTACAAAAATTGAGAGAACAACCAACATTTATACTGTCGGCGCAAGCTGTCAACCGCTCCGTTTCATTCTATTGGTGCTCCGTTATGGCCATGAGGGGTGCATGTCATTTTGAACACCGAAAATTTCAATGCAAACTGAGATACTACCCGCCACTGCGCATATAACCTCTTCGCCAGGATAAATGAATTTTATTGTACCTTCATCGATTGTTAGCGATAATTATGTTGTTCCTAGAAAACAATGCATTTAAAAAAACATTTGCATTTTTTCGCATAATTTTAGATAATCGAGTAATCATTGGATAATTTGGGATTTCCGGACTGGCAACACTGATTTCTATGGGCTTGTTTTGGTTCGCAGTTCTAGCGATTCTGAACCGTTCAAAACAGTCGCACACTCGTATATTCAGAGTGGGTTCGCACGAAGTTTTCCATGCCACGACTGTCTTACTGCTTTGAACCGATTCAGAACCATTTTGACTGCGAACCAAAACAAACCTTATGTAAACTTCACTATTTGATCGGTCGGTCGCCTCTCTTACGCCGCGTAGAGTGCGTTCCACTAAGTGCTCACAACGATCAAAATGTTCCTTCAGCCGTTCCACATGACGACCACGGTGGTTATGGTCGTGGCGAGAACGTCACTAATGACGTCATTATTTTCGCTCACGCCGAGCCCACAACGACCCATCTGAAGAGCTGGGTCGAGGTGGAAGTTTTGAGAAATTCGGCGCAATTTTTAAAAGTTAAAAAAATGGCGACAGAAAATCACCTTGTATGATCGGGAAATATTTTAGTGTAAACTTATGTTTCTCCCGCAGATGCTCAACGTGCGACCACAGGTAAATATTCTTCACCTGAATAGGGATCAATTACACTTTCATAATTAATAATAAATGGCCTAAGTTCTCGCTTCTCACGATCGCGATTTGGTAAAATTGCATTTCACTCTCCATCGGAACTAGAAGTTGTTTCTGAAGCATTATTGCGCTGCATCAACAAATATCCAACTGAAAGACATTTTGATTATATTTAAAAGTAAATTATTAAAATATAAATAAAATTAAAACGTAACCTCTTCGGGCTTCTGACTTATTTTCAGGGCCCTTTTTTAATGTTTGCATGAAAAATAAACGCTCCAGTCCATTCCACTTGAGTTTTCGATTGCAACGCTCGCAAGCAAGTGGAACGGGAAAAACCGAGGTCGTGAGCGTGATCGTTGTGCGCGCTTAGTGGAACGCACTCATAGTCTTTATATAGGTATGTGGCACACAAAAAGAGTAAACGTTATCTGAGTAGGAGAGTATTCCCCATAAGACAATGGTGACACTAATAGAAAGAGATGAAAGATCATTTGTGAGTCATAGTGACGTATTATGAGTAATGTCATGGCCAAGACAAAATATTAATCAATGCCGTAATACATTTTTTAACCCTCAACAACAAAAACCAAATCTGTCAACCTTCACAAGTTGAACCGAAGTCTACCGTGACGTCATACCTAACCTAGTTAACCTGGTTTGCGTGGTTAAGTTCGAAGAAAAATGACTTTTGTGTGGCATAGCCCTTTTCATTCTGGAAAATATTTTGTTCGCATGCCTCAACTTTCGCCATGTTTTTCGTACACTTTATACGTGTATAATCAGTGAATATGCGCTATAATTCCCGATATTGGTATATCGTCCGTAGTAGACAGGTCAAAAAAAAACAAACAAGCAAGTTAAGTCCGAAATTTTCATATTTCCCGGTTTTTTTTTAACATGACGGATGCGCTTGCGCGTAACTTGTGAAAATGCCTATTACGTTAGATTTACAAACACTATGGAGTAAACTCTCTTTACTCGGAGTTGGTATTATGGTATATGAACACGCCACGCCCTGTTGAAAGTTATGTCACATGTCACTTGTCACAGCTTGAGGAAAATGAATCATAGACATGAATAGAAAATTTTCGTCAATATGGTCGAGTGTAAATATAATTAATATTGGTCGTCAATTTCATTATTCAATTGAATCGGAACGTGTAAATTCGCACTAACCATCTTCAATTGGAATAAATCTCTTCAGATATTGATCTCATCTGATTTATTTCTGGAATATACCATAATGGCTTCAGAACACTACAAATGTAAAGGAGAACTTGCAATAACGGATATTGAGGAAGCTGAAGCAAAACATAACGCGTGTGGGACTTTTTTTAACATTCATGATATTTTAATCGGAGAAATAATAAAGGAAGAGGCTACCGAAGACAACCCGATTAGTGAATATGTAGTATCTAATGAATGTCTGGAAAATAATGGGAATCGAAAATTTGATGATACCAATTCAAGTGAAATCGAGGTTATGCTGCGAGACGGTGTTGAAGACCCCACAGAATCAAAGTTTTCGCCAGTTTGTGAGTTTCCTTTAAAAAGTATTAAATGTTGGCAGTTGAAAGTTGAAATTCGGTATATTTTGGTGATCCAAAAATATTTTGAAAAAATAATTAATTGGAAAGCTTTTATTCAAATGCTCTAGAAAGTAAAAAATGATTGCTTTGAATGTGCGATATAGGTTATTCCGTGAGTCATAGATTCAAGAGCTTGTCGCGCAAAGTTTTAAGTTCGACAAGCTTTTGAATCTATAAGTCACGAAAAAACCTACGTTATCCAGCTAAAACAATTATTTTTTACTTTTTAGTGCATTTGAATGAAAGTTTGTCTCAAAAAGGTGTTTTATTAATTATTTTATTTTGTGCTATTTAGTAAGTACGCCTTAATTTATGCAGTTTTGTTGAGGCCTCTTTCCTGTAAGTTCTGAGCTATCTAGTTATTCAATGAAGAGACCATCTAAAGATTAACTCGTCCGCCCTCCTGATGCTGCCATTTTCAATTTATGAATTCTGACAAAAAATCAATATTCTTTGACTAAATTCATAATCTCCGACCCCAAAAATCCCAACATACCAATTTTGAATAATTACAAAAACTCGTCCGCCAGCTTGAATTTATGAATTAATTCATCTAAATTTTCTGACAAGAATACCATTGAAGTATCTGTACTGAACTGTAAATTGATCAGTGATAGTTGTGAGTTTATTAGTGTAGATAATGTATAGCAATGGTCCAAGGATTAATCTTTTATTTATTTATTTATTTATTCAACGGGTAGTCCCAATTACAATTTGTTGTATAAAAAGAAGAAATTTATTAAAATCCTAAACCTGACTAAAGATAATTAATATATAATACAATACTAATAATAATATAAAACACAATACAAGTCCACTAAAGTGGTAAAATACAATATAGTGGTAAAATATTAAAAATACAAATCTATATAATAATAATGGAATGAAATAATACTACAGAATCATGAAAGGAAGTGTTTCAGGAAATAATGCGACTCAATTCAATTTTAATGGTGTTTGTGGAGCTGCTAAAGATATCAACCTGTTGATACTTATTTCCATTTCTGAGCATTCGGGTGAGAGGAGAGAAAAAACCATAATTTGTGGAGTGAAACGGTATTTTAAATATTTCAGTACTAACTCTGGTCTGTCTACTGACATTAATGGTAATTAAAGATAAAATCTCCTCACAGTTGATGGTGCCAGATAATATTTTGTTTAAAAAACATACATCTATAATAATTCTTCTATTCTCTAAAGATAATAGGTTCATCTGTTCTCTAATGTTTTTGTATGAATATTCTCCCCTTCTTTCCTAAGGAAAGTATTTTGTACAGCTTCAATTTGTTTTATGTGTACTCATAATATGGGCACCAGATTATTTAAGCATACCCAATAATGATCTATTAATGAAGCCAAGCATACTCCATTATAACAATAATTATTTGAGAATCTAAAGTTCAATTCACTATCAAACATGATCCTTAAGTCCTTTGTTACTGATCTGCTATTAATTGGTATATTATTGATGCTGTAGTCATGTAGAACAGGGTGATTAATTCTAGAGAATGTTTGGCTATAACATTTAGATATATTCAAGTCCATGTGATTATTACCACTCCATTCATAAAATTGTGACAAATTCTCTTGTAAGAGATTGTATGGAAGAGATTGATTTAAATATTTTTACGTCATCAGCAAAAATGGGTACCTCACTATGTTTTATAATTGTAACAAGGTCATTAATGAATAGGTTGAATAACAAAGGTCCACAGTGGGATCCTTGAGGAACACCTGAAGATACAGGGATTGTGATTGATACACAGCCTCCTATTTTCACTAATGTCAATAGGTGTCTCTTGACCGTGCAGGTGTGTTATTTAGGAGCTCCGATATTTTTAATGAAATCGATAGTGAGAATCATAGTACAATCTTCAATTTCATATCTACGCACTGAGTGAAATTTACAGTTTCACGTAAGCGAAATTGAATTGAGATTATTCATCGGATAGTGGAAATGGCTGATAAACTTTGCAAAATCTGCAATACAATACAATACAAATTTATTATTCATCACTGAAACTCTTGTACAGAACATAAAATACATTACATACAAAGCTTATCGGACTAGTCAAAATCAGAAAATGGCACAATTTTAAAATTTAAAATTAAAATTAGTGTATAATATACAATACATACAAAAGATATAACGGATATATAAAAAATACATTATAATACAACTATATGAAGTCACATTTTTGAAAATTCGTCTGTGGAGTAAAATGGGTTGTTCAGAAGATATTATTTAATATTTTTTTAAAATTCTTTTCATTTTCTACATTACCGACAAGATTTACAAATTTGTTGTAGAATTTTATTTGTTGGTAAGTATAAGAGTCTTGACCAATCGTGAGTCTGGAATATGTCTGATGAAACTGTTTGCTGCTGCATGTGTCATGATTATGAAAGTCATTTTTTCTCATTATGTTATTGTTATTATTAGCTATATTCACGATAAGAAGATATATATAGAGTGATGGCAATGTCATGATTTCCAATTCAATAAATAATTTCTTACAAGACTCACGAGGATGTACACCTCTCATGCATCGTAAAATCCTTTTCTGAAGTGTAAATGCTTTATCGAAATGGGCTGATGCCCCCCAAAATATAAGGCCATAGGAGAGTATAGACTGGACCAAACCAAAATATGCAATCCTTAGAACATTTATTGAGACAGTGTTTTTTAATTGTCTGATAAGAAAACATGTAGAGCTCAATTTAGATACAATGTTGTCAATGTGTTTTTCCCATATCATTTTCTTACCAAGACGTCGGCGACGGTGATGGCTTCCTGGTTGGGCAGGGCATAGGCTTCCGCCCACTTACTGAAGTAGTCCATTGCCACAAGGATGTATTTATTCCCGTGGTCGGATACGGGAAACGGGCCGGCGATGTCAATGGCGATTCTCTCGAACGGGCTGCCTACGTTGTACTGACGTATCGGGGCCTTGGGTCGTATTCGAGGTCCATTGCTAGCAGCGCATACAGCGTACTTTCTGCACCATTCCTGGACGTCAGCTTGACAATTGGTCCAGTAAAACCGTTGCCTCACTTTCTGCAGGGTCTTCGTCACTCCCAGATGTCCTCCAGTGACTCCATCATGGATTTCCCGCAGCACTTCCTCTCTTCTGTTCCTGGGAACAATTATTTGGCGTCTGTCTTCCCCACCAATATCGGCCTCCAACACACGTTTCAGGATCCCATTGTCCAGAATAAGAGAGTTCCATTGTGCCCAATAGGACTTAACAGCCGGCGAGTAACCTGCGACTTCCTGCCATGATGGTCTTCGATTGCCCTTCTTCCAGCTGACGACTAAGCCAAGGTCGGGTCTTTCTCTTGGTCTTTCTGGATCTTGCTGTCATTCCAGTTGTCATCCATTGCCGCGGTTCTACAAAGTGTTGCTTCTTTCTTTCTACTGCCGTGCAATGTGAGCAATCATCTGGACATGGTCTTCGCGACAAGGCATCTGCATTCTTATGGCTAGTTCCGCTCGATGTTCGATCTCGAAATCGAATTCTTGGAGTCTCTCGATCCAACGTGCTACTTGACCCTCAGGATTTTTGAACTGTAAGAGCCATTTGAGAGCTGCATGGTCAGTTCTCAACAGGAATCTTCTTCCATACACGACTTGTAGAAGTGCTCCACTCCCTTTACAACAGCTAACAGCTCTCGCCTGGTGACACAGTAATTGCGCTCTGGTTTGCTAAGCGTCTTGCTGAAATAACCAATGACCTTCTCCTGTCCCTCCTGGATCTGAGATGAAGCTCCAAGTCCACGTTGTTGGCGTCCGTATCCAAAATGAATTTCCATTTGGGTAGGGGATAGCTCAGTATAGGTGCGTTGATCAAAGCTCATTTCAGCTTCCTGAATGAGTCTTGACATTCTTCGGACCACTGGAACTTTGTTTGGCCTTCCGTGAGCCTGGTCAGTGGTTTAGCGATGTTGGCGAATCCCAGCACATATCGGCGATAGCATGTGCATAAACCAAGGAAACTTCGAAGTTGGTGAATGTCTTTTGGGATGGGCCAATCCTTAACAGCTTTGATCTTCTGGTCATCCACTGCTACTCCTTCCCCAGAGACAACGTGGCGAGGTATCGTACTTCTTTTGGAACAGATGGCATTTCTTAGGCTCAGCTTCAATCCGGAGTTCCTCAGTCGCAGGAATACTTCCTCCAAGTTTTTCACGCGTGGTCTCGAACGATCTGTCGACCACAATTATGTCGTCGAGATACACTAGACACGTGTTCCATGAGAGTCCTTCAGCACTGTCTCCATCAATCTTTCGAATGTGGCGGAGCATTACAGAGCCCGAATGTCATAACGGTGAACTGCCACAATCCTGAGCCGATGGTAAAGCAGTCTTTTCGATCTTCCTGAGCGAGTTCTACTTGCCAGTATCCACTCTTCAGATCAAGGGTCGAGTAAATCGTGGAACCAGCCAACGTGTCTAGGGTGTCATCTATTCTCGGGAGAGGGTAACTGTCCTTCTTCGTGACATTATTAAGTTGGCGATAGTCTACACAAAAGCGTGTCGATCCATCCTTTTTCTTCACCAGTACGACTGAGAGGACCAGGGACTGTCAGATGGTTCGATAACTCCTTCTTTTCCCATATCAGCTGACTATTTTGTCAGCCTCTTCCTTCTTGGCAAGAGGAAGTCTTCTTGCTGATTGCCGGATCGGTCGGGCACCCCCAGTATCAATCTTGTGCTGGACCACATTAGTTCGACCTCCTTTTCCTTGTCCGGTATCGAAGATGTCTTGGTACTTTTTGACTAAATCTCTTAGTTTGGGCTGTTGAGCTGGTTTTATGTCTTTGGAAGAGATGGCAACTAATTTTTCTAGTTCTGTGGGCAAGTTGTTGGGTTGGCTAATCGAACCTCGTACGCCCGGATCACAGATGAAACTGACGAGCCGTGCCCTAAAATTGTTCCTTTGTTTAAGGTCACTGGAAAGTAATTGACATTGATGACCCTTACCGGTACAAATTTTTCAGCACGTAACAGGGGTTTTCCCTAGGGCAATCCTCGTCCAATTTTCTCATCATGAAGTTTGGGCTCGAACATCACCACATCTCCACTGCTCGCACTCCCGTCCAGGCGAGCCTCCAGGATGGTTTCAGCCCTCTCAGGTACGCTTACATCTTCAGCCAACAGCACACGGATCAACTCTTCACTTCTCCCATGAAGTACCAGCTCTTCTCTGTTGACACGTAGGACGCCGTCTTTGAAATCCAATTCAAACCCTCTGGAATTCATGATGTCCATTCCGATGATTGCATCGTCTTCGATGTCCGCTACAAGTGCCTGATGTTTCACTTTAGTGCTGCCCAAAATTATTTCAATCGGTGCTGTGCGTAGCTTCCAAGTTGTCGGTTCAATTCGTTCCGGTGTTCTGGCAAAGGAAGGCCCGAGAATTGTCCTAGTCGCACCTGTATCTAGCAGCATGGTGCAAGGCTCGTTATTGATGAGACCGTCTACGAAAACACCCCTGTTCTGTCGTTGCAGGATAGCGACATATGCGTTGTTAACCGGGGCTTGCTGGACACAGGCCGACGATTGCCCTTCTCGTCGACCTTCTTTAGTTTTCCTGCATCGAGTCTGTTTGAATGTTGGACATTTGCTACGACATGTCCAATTTTGCCACAATTCCAGCATCTTATCTGTCTTTTCTCAGGCAAAACTTCCTTCATCACTTTTCTTATGGCAGCTTCCAAGTCAGCATGCTCCTGTGAGTCTTCTTCAATACTTCGAACTTTACTTTGGTTTTGCAGGATTGCTTTGCTGCCTCAAATTCAAAGGCTGCCAGTGCGTCTCACGAGATGTGTTGGACGAGCTAGTGTCAACGCTTGTCTGGTTTCTTGGTCACGGAGTCCATCCAAGAATGCCTGAACCGCTAATCGCTCCATTACATTTTCCGGTGTGGCTGGATATGCGAGAGCAACCAAGCGTGCAATGTCAGCTTCGAATTCTTGTAAGGATTCGCCCGATTTCTGGCAGCGATTTTTCAGTTGGGAGTGGTATACGTGTTCCAAATGGGCCTGGCCATATCGTAATTCTAGATGTTTAATCAGCTGATCATAGTCCTCCTGTTCTTGGGCGGTAAGAGTTTGTAGAATATTCGTCGCTTCTCCACGTAATGCAAGTGTTAGTGCTACAGCTCTTTCCCCTGCATCCATCCATTTGCTTTGGCCGCTGCTTCAAACTGTCGGCGGTAATTTTCCCATGGAGTTTTTCCGTCGAATTGAGGCGGCTTCATGGAAAGCTTCCCTATTTCAGAAATGACCTTGACATCTTGTATACCCTCTTGAACTTTATCCAAGTTCAAACTCAAGTCCAGCATTGCATTTTTGTTAACCATCTCTGTGGAGGGCGACTATCAATTCGTTTTTTCCAGCTTACTGATCGTTTCCTTCATCTTGTCCATCTCTGCCTCGACGGTTCCTATTCTTTTCTAGACGATTCGCCACACCACAGAGTTCTTTTTTTAGGCCTTCTGTGTTTTCTAGGAGCTTATCTTCCAGGCTTCTTGAATTTTCTTGAAGCTTCTCTTCCAGATTTATAGAATTTTCTTGAAGCTTATCTTCCAGGCTTCTTGAATTTTCTTGAAGTTTCTCTTCCAGATTTCTAGAATTTTCTTGAAGCTTCTCTTCCAGATTTATAGAATTTTCTTGAAGCTTCTCTTCCAGATTTATAGAATTTTCTTGAAGCTTCTCTTCCAGATTTCTAGAATTTTCTTGAAGCTTCTCTTCCAGATTTCTAGAATTTTCTTCAAGTGTTTTTCTAATTGGATCGGCTCAAATCACCTCCGGGAACTTCGAATAAAAACCTCCGGGAACTTCGAATAAAAATGTTTCGGGGTCCTCACGTTTAAAATTCACTTCCGAATTCTTTTCCACGGGCCACCCGCCCTTTTGTCTGTTTCACGCGAACAGTGTATCAGTTTATATTCCCACGCACAATTGTCCACTTCGCGAAAACCGGGTCACTGTCTATTTTGGGCGTGAAAAAAGGTCTATCAATTTATTTTTCTGACTATCCACTCCACGATCACTTGTTTATTTTCAAAATCTCGCTTCCGACACCAATTGTAACGTAAATAAACTTAACTTGGTTTTACTAATTTATTTCACACTTAAATTTACAACTAATTCATATTACTAACTACGCCACTGTATCGCTCGACGTTATCGGCTGCTGAGACTGAGACCCTCTTGAGGGCTGCCTATTTATCTCCGTTACAGAATTCTCGATGTTTCCAATTCCGGCGGTTGGCGAACAGCATGTTCCAGTTGTTTCTAATATTGACCGTTGTTTTCCGCGGCAGCGTGACTGGATTGTTCTCGAATATCTCCGGGGATGACATCATCGTTGTCGATGGCAACGCGTGAGGCGACAGGTCCGGCCTAGGTCCGTTACAATATTCTTCAGAAGTAATCTCTTGACATTTCGTTTCGAGAAACATATAATTTTCTTCATTAAGGATAAGGTATTTTGATTGAGGTGAGATAATTTGAAAGGATTCCTCTGTAGGTATTGGTAAGGAATATAGGTGGAAGTAATTATAACTTTCATTTTGCACAATTGGTATTTATATGATAAAAATTATTTTATTTCCCTTACTATAACTTTTGATTTCCATTATTTTTTCAAAAAGAAGAATATTCTCAACTTTTGGTTCGAATGGTATTTTATTATTATTTGTTAATTGACTAACAATTATTTTTAATTCTTGCAAAATTTCATTTGGTTCAATGGAATTATGAAAGGTATTTAGTTTCGAAAAAGTAATTGCGATTTCGATTCTTTCTAAAATATCGTAAATTACTTGAAAAGCTGTGTTCATCTGAGAAATCATTAGTTGAATGAGAAAATAGTCATAAGTTTTGAAATTTTCCATTTTTATAGTTTGTAGAATTTTTTCAATCTCAGTAATACGATTTTTCATTAAAATCTCATTATGTGCCATAGTTCTTGTAGTATTTTGAAATCTTTCAATAGATTTTTGAAGAAGGGTGATTTGATCTTTCACAATGGTTTTTAATTTCAATTGATTTTCAGATAATATCATAATAGCTTTATCATATTTTTCAGCGTCATTCTGGTCTAAATTTCCTGTTACGGATTTGATAATGGATCCTAATCCATCAATTAAACCACGTTTTATTCTTTTATCATTTAAAGGGTTCAGTTGATTAATTTGAGAATATATTTTTCGTTCAATTGTTTCAATTAATTCATATGAATTATAGAATTCTTTTTATAGTCGGCTTTAGTAGTATTTAATATAAAAGTATCTTTCAATGTAGTAAATTGGTTTTGAAGTACATGAAATTCTTCGATTATATGATCAATGTCAAATATCTGGATAAATGACCAGTGGTCAATCTTATTTTGGGCATTTCCAATTTTGAAAGGTAGGAGACCAGGGTTGTCTTCTAGGTGGTGGAATCTTGGTTGGATTAATTTTCCGTTGGTGCAGCTGATAAGCCTGCAACAAGAGGGGGTTTCCTTACTTCTTTAATATGAATAATTTCTTTCTTATTTTTATTCTTTTTATTAGTTATTTCAACTTTGTTTCTTTCTGATATTTCAGTTATCTCATAAGGGCCTATGAATTTATTACTCTTTTTATTACGTTTTTGTGGGTTTTGTCTAAACACTGTTTGACCTAATTTAAATTCAGAGTTTGTATCACCTTGTATATTAGTTTTCTTTATAACTTTTTCCTTTTTTTCTTGTAAGATATCATGAACATTTCTATAGACATGATCAAGTTTTTTCTTATGATGTTCTGCAGTCGGTAAAAAATGCATTTGGTAAGAATATTTCATTAGGATTTCTCGAGTTAGTATGTCCAAATGTTAATTCAAAAGGAGTATACGTAGTTGCACTATGTATGGAATTATTATATCCAATAATAGCGTAGTCCATAAGGTTTTCGTTTTCATTGGGGTACATTTATTTTAGAATTCTAAGATGTTCAATAATACTTGAATGAAATCTTTCAGCAATGCCATTTGATACATGATGAGTAGGGGTAGTGAAATGAATTTTTATTTTATGTAAATTCAGGATTTCTTCAACGGTTTCATTATTGAATTCCGTCTCCATTGTCAATAATTAATTTTTCAGGTATTCCAAATGGGGCAAAATATTTAATAAGAGCTGGACTGATATGTATTGCAGTTTTTCCAGTTATTTCGTATGCTTGAGCAAACTTCGTGAAAGAATCTACAATTGTTAAATATATTGTTTGGTTGTAAAAGAATCAATCTATATGTACAATTTGGAATGGTTTTGAGGCTGTTTCTGTGAATACTAATGGAGTATAAGGGAGTTTTCTAGAGCATTTAGCTCTTTGACAAGTTTCACATGAATTAATAAATTCAGTTATGGTGGTTTTCATATTTTCCAATAATAATTTCGTTTTAAGGATTCTAAAGTTTCATTTATTCCTCTATGATTTGTTTTTCCTTCATGACAGTTTTTTTGTTAACATTATTTGTTCTTCTTCATCTGTTATGGTATTTACTAATTTAGTACATCTGATAAGTTTAGGACCTTTTTCAGAAAAGTTTTTCAAATAGACTTTATTGAAAACTTGATATAAAAATTCGTTATGAAAATATATACAGTAGAGTTTCTTTGAAACGGTATATTCTTTCAGGAATTGAAGAACAGTATTTTCATCATACATTTTTGAAATAGGAATTTTTACTTTCATAATTTTATGATTTTCATAAGTTTCATGGCTTACTTCCAATTTATTATATGGATGTGGAAAAACTATTATTTGACTAACTTTATTATTTATTATTTCATCATAAATTTTGATTCCATCATTCGTAGTCTTATTGTTAGTAGTATGTTGCGTCGATTCATTCGATTCACTAGAACTTTCATTATCGATTGATGAACCATTCGATTTTTTTATGGGTTCATCTGCAGGTTTTTATACTATCAGAAATAATATTAATCTTGATTTTTCTTTTTCTTTCGGGGTTGTTTACTTGTAGAAGGTTGGAGTTCATCTTGAACAGGATTTTCAGCAAGATTTCGTAAATATTCTAATGTTTCTTGATTTATTTCACCTGGATTATCAATAATTGATTCATTTTCCAAAGCATTTAAAGCATTTATTTTACTGGATAATGCATCGGCATTCAAATTCAATGAACCTTTATTATAAATTATCTCATAATAGAATTCTTCTAATCTTGAGACGCCATCTCATTCATTTTGATTTAGGTTCTTTTAAATTAAATAACCAAGCAAGGGTCTATGATCTGTATAGATAGTGAATTTTCTGCCAAATAAATATGGTCTGAAATATTTACAAGCCCATACTATAGCAAGTAATTCTTTTCTATAGTGCTGTATTTGTTCTGATTCATTCAGGGTTCGTGAAGCAAAAGCAATAGGTTTGTGTGAACCTACTGGACCTTGAGAAAGAACTGATCTTAGGGCGACATTTGAGGCATCAGTTGTTAAAACAAAAGATTTAGAAAAATCTGGATATTGAAGAATTGGGGCATTAATTAATAACTTTTTACAAATATTAAAGGTAGAAATAAATTCTTGAGTATGATTCACTTTAGCATTTTTTTTTTCAAACAAAGTGTCATTGGTTTAGTAATTTTTGCAAAGTCTTGTATGTATTTTCTATAGTATCCTAATAATCCTAAGAAACTTTTTATTTCTTTTTGAGTTTTTGGAATAGGAAAATTCTTAATAGCTTGAATTTTATCAGGATTCGGTTTTACTCCTTCAGGTGTTATGATATGTCCTAAGTATGCTACTTCTTTTCTTAAAAATTCGGATTTATCCAGTTGAACTTTAAAATTCGCATTTCTTAGTCTTTCAAATACTTGTTTCAATTTTTCGATGTGTTCTTGAAGTGATGTGCTAAAAATAACAATATCATCTAGATATACCAAGCAAATTTCGTTTTGTAGGCCTCTAAGTACATTATCCATGACCCGTTGGAAAGTGGAGGGGGCATTTTTTAGTCCAAAAGGCATTCTTTTGAATTCATAATGTCCGTTCTGTATAGAGAATGCTGTTTTTTGAATATCATCCGGATTCATTTCGATTTGATGAAATCCATTAGCTAAATCAAGAGTACTAAAGTATTGACTTTTTCCGAGTTTATCTAAAGTTTCTGTAATATTTGGAAGGGGATATTTATCATTAATTGTCTTTTCATTCAATTTCCGGTAGTCAATTACTACACGCCATTTTTTCTTCCCAGATGCATCAAGTTTTTTTGGAACAATCCATATAGGACTTAACCATGGAGAACTTGAATTTTGAATTATGCCTTGATTTAACATTTTTTGAATCTGGTCTTTCACTTCATTTTTGTGTATTTCTGGATATCGGTATGTTTTAGTATATATAGGGGATTCGTCAGTTAAGTTGATTTTGTGTTGAATTCTATTCGTGAACGTCAATGGAATTCTTTCATTATAAAAAATATCACGATATTCGAAAAATAAGTTTTTTATTGCTTGTTTTTCTTCTTGATTACAGTGATTCAATCTAAGATTTTTCATATTTGATTTTTGAACAGAGTCCATGTATTCATCGATCTCTTCATTAGTTTCCATTTTTTCTATAAAATTAATATTTTGAATATTCAGAATTTCTATCTCGTATGGTTTCAAAAATTCAATTTTATTTTAATAATTATTTTTTTTTTTAAGGTATTTTAATAACTTGTTCTGTTCTAGCTGGAATTATCAATGTATGATTATTAATTGCATTTTTCTCTTGTTTCATATTTTTTTCGGTTTAATAAATTATAGGAATTTTAAGGAAAGGAGTTGATATCATTTTTTCACTAACATTTATGGAGGCTTGAAGTTGTCTAAGTAAATCTATACCAATCAATCCATCATATTTTTGACTGAATCTAAAAAGGTAAAATTTATGTTTTCCCTGTACATTAAAATTTAAAAAAATTGGAATTACTATAATTTCATCATGATAGCTGATATTATGGGCAGTTTGAATATGAAAGTCTTCTTTTGTAATGAAATTTTTATAAAATTTATAAGCTAATTCTGGATTAATCAAACTACGAGTACTACCTGTATCAATAAGAAAATTGGCTTTTAATTCCGGGATAAATATATATGGAAGATTTGCTATAGAAAGATTAAGATTTATTATGTGGGATTGTCTTGAGAACTGTCCTGGAGAAAATTTACATTTGTATAATTTTCTGAAGAAGTACCATCTTCTTCTGGTTCTTGTTCTGAGTAAATATTATTTTCATAATTTGGGTTTTCAAAATCAGAATAATTTGGTTCATATTGATATCCAACATCTTGTTCTGAATAATAAGAATCTTGTTCATAATAAGTTTCAAAATTTTGATTTTCGTATGGATTTTCGAATTCATTTATATTTTGTGTAAATAATTCGGTACTAGTGAAATTTTTCTTGAGTTGTATTCTTGTGTTACTGGATGAAGTATCCATTGGTTCTGGTTTATATGGTTTCTGAACATTTTGAAAATTTCTGTTTTGATTTGGAAATTGTTGTTGATTTCGAACTATTTGATTCGTGTTTTGTTGGAAAAATGAATGTCTTTGAGTAGGAAATCTATTATTTGGTTGCCATTGATGTGGTTGTTGCACAAATGGTCTTTGTTGATTTTGTATAAATGGTTTGGGGTAATTATTTTGAGAAAAGTTGAAAGGTCTCATTTGTTGATGTGATGTTGCTTTTTTTTTAATTTGGTTGGGATTTTTGTTGTTTAAAGAGTTAGGTATTTTGTTACTCCTATTTTGGCTGTAAAGAAAATTTTCTTCTTCTATCAAAAGTGACATAGCTTTTTCAAGAGAATCTGGATCTCTTAAACGAATATTGTTCTGAGTTTGATTGGGTATTCCTCTAATGAAAGTTTTCAATGCCAAATCGTTATAATTTTTGAGTTGAACTACTTTCTCTTCTGCTGATAAGGGTAAAGAATTTAATTTTGTTATAATCAAACTTCGTGCATCTTGACATCGCATGCCAAAATTATGTGTGGTTTCATTTTTATGGGGACGCAAAATAATTAGATCTTGCACTAAACAGTCAATATTTCCATCAAAATTTGGAATAGTATCGACATATAGTCTGAGTAATTGATAATTTACGGGTTGAGCCATTGTTTCAACTATATCTTCAGTAGAAATTGATTCAAATAAATTTGACAAATTTTCTATATCGATTTCTGTCATAAATCAATAATTAATCTATTTTTATTTCTATTTTATGATTATATATATATATATATACCTTTGTAGAAATGAAATTCACAATTACAATTCGAAATAGAAAAGGAAAGAAAGGAATGTTTCTCTTACAGTAGTGTGATGATTGCTTTCATCTTTTTCTTTCTTCTGTTGGTTCCTTAAGCTACTGCCAATAAGATTTGGGCGATGCTGTCCCTCGTCTCTGGACTTCCTATGGCTAGGCTGGCTTCGACGATGTGGTTCTCCACCAGTTTTTCGAAACTTCGGCGATGTGAGTCCTCTGCTTCGAATGTGTTGAATTTGGCGATGTAGTCCTCGTCCAACACTGCTTTCCACTTGGTTTTCTTCGAGTCTTTCGGCTCCGAACACACTTTTTCAGAGTTTGTCAATAAACTGTTGATACAGACCGATTTCGCGATTTTTGTCGAATCGTTTGACAAATCCTACCGACTGCGCCAGTTAAGTATTCGGAACTGGAAATTAACTTTTTAAAAAACACAATTTTGGGAAACTGAGCAAACATATTGGTCTCTATGTGAACTGATTTATTTTCATCATTCGAATACATTGGAAAGAAGCACACCTGCTTATCTTAAAAGTAACATTCAGCAGTTTTTGCATTCTGCGCTACAAATAAACAGATATGATTCATCTTAAATAGCATTATTGTTCCTATAACTCGCAACTGTAGAATCTGTAATACGGTATGGTATAATTTTCAATGGGAATAGCAGGGATGCAAACACAGTTTTTACAGTTCAAAAAAGATCTCTAAGGACTCTTTGTGGACTGAAAGTTGGCGATTCTTGCAGGGAAAAATTCAGAACTAGTAAAATTGTAACCTATGGAATATTCATACAAGAATGTTTATTATTCCTTTTCAAAAACAAATTTCAGTTTGAGTATCTAAAGCCACAGTCTAAATACAGTACAAAGAATTCTTTCTACAACTATCCTCAACATAAATTAGCATCCACTGAAAAAAGCGCTCTCTACAACTGCATACAATTTTACAACAAACCCGCTAACATAAAAACTATAGAAAAATTGTCTCTATTCAGGAAAAAAAAAATTATATTACTTCTGGAGATTGAACCATACTCAATCAATGATTATCTTTCTGCCAATTTATCTCAGTAATGTAGGTGACGATTGTTTCAGTTAATGTTGCCTTATATTGTCTGTTATATATATATTGTGGCTTTCCTTGAAATAAAATGTATTTATTATTATTATTAATACGTTGAAAAAATTCGGGTATACTTCGTTTATTTCTAAACCACTTTCATATACAGATTGATAGTCTTCCAAGCTTAAAAATTCTTTTAGTTTCAATAAATTCTATAAATTTTACAAAAATTGAGAGAATAACCAACATTTATACCTCCATCGATTGTTTGCCATAATCATGTTGTTCCTAGAAACTAATGTATTTTGAAAAATGACGTTTTTATATTTAAAAAATCGGATAATTTCAGATAATAATCGAGTAATCATTGGATAATTTGGGATTTTCGGACTGGCAACACTGATTTCTATGTAAAAATGGCTAACTTCACTAGTTGACGCGACCGACCGCATAGTCTTCATATAGGTATGTGGCATAGGCCTTTTCATTCTAGAAAATATTTTGTTCGCATGCCTCAACTTCCGCCATGTTTTTCGGACACTTTATACGTGTATAACCCGTGCGCTATAATCCCCGATACTGCTATATCGTTCGTAGTAGACAGGCCAAAAAAAAAACAAGCAAGCAAGTTAAAGTTCTCTGAAATTTTCATATTTCCCGTTTTTTTTAACATGGCGGGTGCCTATTAGAGTAGATTTATAAACACTACGGAGTACACTCTTTTTACTCGGAGTTGGTATAAGAACACGCCCTTTTGATAGTCATGTCACAGCGTCACAGCTCCCTAAATAGAACATTTTTCGTCAATGTGTTCGAATGTAAATATAACTAATATTGGCCGTCAATTTCATTGTTCAATTGAATCGGAATATACTATAATGGCTTCAGAACACTTCAAATGTAAAGGAGAACTTGCAATAACGGATATTGTGGAAGCTGAAGCAAAACAAAACGAGTGTGGGTCTTTGGTTGACATTCATGACATTTTAATCGGAGAAATAATAAAGGAAGAGGCCACTGAAGTCGAACCGATTAGTGACTATGTAGTGTCTAATGAGTGTCTGGAGAATAATGAGAATGGGAAATTTGATGATACCAATTCAAGTGAATTCGAGGTTATGCTGAGAGACAGTGTTGAAGATCCCACAGAATCAAAGTTTTCGCCAACTCGTGAGTTTCCTTTGAAAAGTATTACGGAATATTTATGCAATGTTACGTTATAATTAAGCCTAATAACTAGGACTATACCTAAGAATTTTATGCTGTTTATGCACTTTTCAATTATTTCTTAGTGTAAAAATTCGCGCATGCTCAAATGAATACCTATACATATCCACCAACGTGAAGTTAGCTGCCAGCAGCTGGCTGCCAAAATCCCGAACATACCCGATTGACCAGTGGCGTGTTTCCCCTTTTCCGCCATTACCCCTGGAACATCGATTTTTCAGCTGCTTTTGGGTCAAGTGTATTGCTTTCGATGATTGAAATCCACCTATGACAAAATTATTCCTTGCAAATATGGTCTGGAGGGTTATACACAGGGAGGGGGAAAATTTCGAAAATCACGTTTTTCAACCCCTGGAACATCGATTTTCCAGCTGCTTTTGGGTCAAGTGTATTGTTTTCGATGATTAAAATCCACCTATGACAAAATTATTCCTTGCAAATATGGTCTGGAGGGTTATACACAGGGAGGGGAAAATTTCGAAAATCACGTTTTTCAACCCCTTGAACATCGATTTTCCAGCTGCTTTTGGGTCAAGTGTATTGCTTTCGATGATTAAAATCCACCTATGACAAAATTATTCCTTGCAAATATGGTCTGGAGGGTTATACACAGGGAGGGGGAAAATTTCTAAAATCACGTTTTTCAACCCCTGGAACATCGATTTTCCAGCTGCTTTTGGGTCAAGTGTATTGCTTTCGATGATTAAAATCCACCTATGACAAAATTATTCCTTGCAAATATGGTCTGGAGGGTTATACACAGGGAGGGGGAAAATTTCTAAAATCACGTTTTTCAACCCCTGGAACATCGATTTTCCAGCTGCTTTTGGGTCAAGTGTATTGCTTTCGATGATTGAAATCCACCTATGACAAAATTATTCCTTGCAAATATGGTCTGGAGGGTTATACACAGGGAGGGGGAAAATTTCGAAAATCACGTTTTTCAACCCCTGGAACATCGATTTTCCAGCTGCTTTTATTTATTTATTTATTTATTTAACGGCAAAGCCAATTTACATTTAACAAAGTGTGATAAACTATAAAATATTATTGAACTCTTATGTCTAAAGTCTACACTAGAATTTTACAAAACATTTAGCGAAGTGTGAAATACAAAGTATTAATGAATCCTTATGTCTAGTTACTATATTACTGAAAGATGAAACAAATCTGGTATTAACAAAGAAAATGATGTAACCAATCTGGTACTTACAAAAGAAAATGGTAAGGTAAAGAAAAGTTTCGGAAACGCTATAGCCTTTTCAATTGATTTTTGAAGACCTGAAGTGACACATTAAACAAATCTAAGTTATTATGACATTCATTTCCCAGCTTCAGAATACGAGGAATCGGACTGTTCATAGCATAATTGGTATGGAAAAAATTTATATGAAAAATATCAGGATTTCTCGTATTTTTTTGTTTGATATGAAAAGTTATTAGTTGTAGTATTTCTGGGCAGTTGATCTTATTATTTATTATTTTGAAGAGGAAACTCAAGTTCATAGAAATTCTCCTATCTTCCAATGATTTTATATTTAACTTGGTTAAGAGTTGACTGTACTCATATTCATTTCGTTGAATACCAAAGTGAAAAGCACAATTCCTCAAGAATTTCTTTTGAACATTTCAATCAAATCGATATTTACATTATAATATGGGTCCCATATAACCGAACAATACTCAAGAATGGATCTTACGAAAGCACAATATAAAATCTTTTTTGTTTTAATTGAAAAATCAGTAGAAATTCTCAACACAAAACCTAGCATTTTGAGACTTTTTGCCACAATTTCTGATACTTGAAGATTAAAATTAATTTCGCTATCAAATTTAACTCCCAGATCGCGAATAAATTTTTCTCTTTTAAGAACTATATTATTCAATTTATATTCAAAGAATATTGGACTTCTAATTGTAGCGAACGTCATGATTTGACACTTATCGATGTTTACCTCTAACAAATTATTTCTACACCACATGGAAAAAAGCTTCGAGATCTTTTGTACTAATTCGGCATCTTCCGGCAAGTAATTGCCCGATAAAGTTTGAGATCGTCCGCAAACATAAGAAATTCAGAATAATTGAAAACAAACTCTATGTCCGATACAAACAAGTTGAACAACAGTGGCCCATATGGGATCCCTGTGGTACCCCTGATGGAACCTGAATGGGTGTAGATGTTGTATCTCCGTATTTCACAGACAGAGTTCTACCAGTTAAGAAGCTATTGATTACTTGCAAAATATTCCCGTCTATACCAAGCTTGAATTTTAGCTATAAGTAGGCCATGGTTGACTCTGTCAAAGGCTTTGGAAAAGTCCGTATAGACAGAGTCAACCTGTAGCCTCCTCTCAAGATTTTCAGTTATGTAGTTTGTGTAAAGAGCAAGGTTGGTACAAGTGGATTTACCTTCTGTGAAACCGTGTTGTTGGGGATTGAGTAAAGACTTACAGTCCCAGGAAAGTTTCTTTGTAAGCATAGAATCAAACATCTTAGCCATCTCTGACTGATTGCAGACTGCTCTATAATTCTTAATATTTTTCTTATCTCCTAGTTTATGTATTGGTTTCAGGAAGCTATGTTTCCAATAATCTGGAAAGGTGCCTAGAGCAAAAATTTGATTGAAGATATTTCGTAATGGAATTGCTAAAGTGTATAGACATTTGTGTATAAAAAATAAAGGTATCCCATCAGGTCCCATTGTGAGCTTGGGGGAAACAGAGAGAACGTAATCTATTACATCCGTAGCAGTAATACTGTAATTGTTGATATAGACTTTGGGTCAAGTGTATTGCTTTCGATGATTAAAATCCACCTATTACAAAATTATTCCTTGCAAATATGGTCTGGAGGGTTATACACAGGGAGGGGGAAAATTTCGAAAATCACGTTTTTCAACCCCTGGAACATCGATTTTCCAGCTGCTTTCGGGTCAAGTGTATTGCTTTCGATGATTGAAATCCACCCATGACAAAATTATTCCTTGCAAATATGGTCTGGAGGGTTATACAGGAAGGGGGGAAATTTCGAAAATCCCCTTTTTCAACCCCTGGAACATCGATTTTTCAGCTGCTTTCGGGTCAAGTGTATTGCTATCGATGATTAAAATCCACCTATGACAAAATTATTCCTTGCAAAATTGGTCTGGAGGGTTATACAGGGGGTAGATGGAAATTTCGAAAATCACGTTTTTCAATCCCTAGAACATCGATTTTTCAGCTGCTTTCGGGTCATGTGTATTGCTTTCGATGATTAAAATCCACCTATGACAAAATTATTCCTTGCAAATATGGTCTGGAGGGTTATACAGGGGGGGGAAATTTCGAAAATCACGTTTTTCAATCCCTGGAACATCGATTTTTCAGCTGCTTTCGGGTCAAGTGTATTGCTTTCGATGATTTAAAATCCACCCATTGACAAAATTATTCCTTGCAAATATGGTCTGGAGGGTTATACAGGGAGGGGAGAAATTTCAAAAATCACGTTTTTCAACCCCTGGAACATCGATTTTTCAGCTGCTTCCGGGTCAAGTGTATTGCTTTCGATGATTGAAATCCACCTATGACAATATTATTCCTTGCAAATATGGTCTGGAAGGTTATACAGGGGGTAGAAGGAAATTTCGAAAATTACGTTTTTCAACCCCTGGAACATCGATTCATAGATCAACTTTGCGCAACGAGAGCTGAGACAAAACCTGATACAATGTGTTCCTTTTCTTGTGTAGCAAATTTCCACAGCCACCTAGGAGGTATTGGTGCCAGAGCTGTTGAATATTTCTTCATGTTGTTGGTTTATTAATGTTCTGTAATAGTTGTCAGTAGTGCCATTAACAAACAAGCCACTGTAGCATTATCAAGCTATGAAGCTGAATATGTTTCACTATCAAAATGATGACAGCTCTGGCATATGGGCGCGTTACCTTTTTTTTCAGTGGGTGGTTCGCCAGGAGCCCTATTATCCCACAGTCGTTGATTCAATTACTTCAATATGCTGTGTACCGTATCGTCAAATATGAAGATCACTACCTTACAAATACCATACGAAAATTCCACATGGTATTGCAATTGCTTTACCGCAAAGACAAAAATGAGAATATTTTTTCTCATTTTTGCAAAAGGCCTCTTACCTCCCCAAATAGCCTTGCCCTCTCCACACAAATTCCGCACGACGATTTCGCATCGTTCAGCAATTGCTTTACCGCAAAGACAAAAATGAGAATATTTTTTCTCATTTTTGCAAAAGGCCTCCTACCTCCCCAAATAGCCTTGCCCTCTCCACACAAATTCCGCATCGTTCAGCAATTGCTTTACCGCAAAGATAAAAATGAGAATCGCGCATTTCTCAAAAGGATCTTTTCTCAATATTGGGCGCACAATTGACAAATATTACTTTTAATGAATGACTCTCCTCTGATAGAAGAACACTCTGTATGAACGAATCTATTGCAATAAGCGCAATTAAATGAATCATTTGGATTACCTATTCGCGAACATATTATACAACGATTCCGCATATCATCTGATTTTTCGAGGATTAAAGTTTTTATTTGAATTCTATATTGTTCCATATTTATAACTTCCATCAAATTACTATTATTCAGAATACACTCAAAAAACTTTATGCAAAACCATCTTTTTGTTTGGAGTGATCATAGACGATGACAGACAGATCATTTTTAATGTGCATTTTTTTTTTATTATTATAGGCCTCCACGAATTTGTTGAAAGAATTCAAATATAGTTTGGTTTTTTCCAAAAGAAAGTTGATTTGATAAAATCGATAAGGACAAGGCAGTGATGATTTTGATTTATTAATACCGGCAAAGCGAGATAATTCTTAGTGAAATTAATAGTTTTTATGAATGAATCAGAAATTTCGTTTGAACTAAAAATGACATTTGCAGTTTCTTGGGGTATTATTTGATACATATTATCGGTATTTAATAAATTCAAAGTTATGTCTATGACAAAGTTTGTTAACCAAATTCCATTATCGAGAGAGAGAAAATCAGATATATTTATTTTATTAAAACAACAATCTAAATCTTTAAATGTTGCCACGACGACCGGTGTGAAGTTAGCCACATCCACAGATATACTCGAAGAAAAAAGTTAGGTCAATACATTTTCAGCTTTTACAAAAGGAATTACGCGAATTTTTTTTATAAAATAAAGCAATTCAATCACAATAATATCATCACACCCCCTTTACTACACCCCTTCTATCGTTTATCAGGCCTGGAGAGATGATATGGGGTAGTTTCTGGAAAAAATTAAAATTTCCAAAAAAGAGTACCGCTTTCTACTTTCAGGATGTGTTTCTTGAAGGAAAAATAAATCGAATGACACCCTCTTATAGTTTGTCAGCCCTTCAGAGGGTGGTAGAGGGGGTAGTTTCTGGAAAATAATTCAATAACTTTCCTAAATGAAAGAGTACCGCTTTCTACTTCAGGATGTGTTTCTTGAAGGAAAAATAAATCGAATGACACCCCTTATAGTTTGTCAGCCCTTCAGAGGGGTGGTAGAGGGGGTAGTTTCTGGAAAATAATTCAATAACTTTCCTAAATGAAGGTACCGCATTCTGCTTCTAGGATGTGTTTCATGAAGGAAAATGAATCGAATGACATCCCCCTTTAGTTTGTCAGCCTTCAGAGGGTGGTAGGTAGTTTCTGGAAAATAATTCAATTACTTTCCTAAATGAAGAGTACGCATTCTGCTTCCAGAATGTGTTTCATGAAGGAAAATGAATCGAATTACATCCCCTATAGTTTGTCAGCCCTTCAGAAGGGTAGAGGGGGTAGTTTGTGGAAAATAATTCAATAACTTTCCTAAATGAAAGAGTACCGCTTTCTACTTTCAGGATGTGTTTCTTGAAGGGAAAATGAATCGAATGACATATCCCCTATAGTTTTTCAGCCCTTCAGAGGGGTGGTAGAGGGGGTAGTTTCTGGAAAATAATTCAATAACTTTCCTAAATGAAAGAGTACCGCTTTCTGCTTTCAGGATGTGTTTCATGAAAGGAAAATATATCGAATGCCATCCCCCTTATAGTTTGTCAGCCCTTCAGAAGGGTGGTAGAGGGGGTAGTTTCTGGAAAATAATTCAATAACTTTCCTAAATGAAAGAGTACCGCTTTCTACTTTCAGGATGTGTTTCTTGAAGGGAAAATGAATCGAATGACATCCCCCCTATAGTTTGTCAGCCCTTCAGAAGGGTGGTAGAAGCAGAATGCGGTACTCTTTCATTTAGGAAAGTTATTGAATTATTTTCCAGAAACTACCCCTCTACCACTCCTCTGAAGGGTTGACAAACTGAAGGGGGGATGCCATTCGATTTATTTTTCCTTCATGAAACACATCCTAGAAGCAGAATGCGGTACTCTTTCATTTAGGAAAGTTATTGAATTATTTTCCAGAAACTACCCCCTCTACCACCCCTCTGAAGGGCTGACAAACTATGAGAGGGGTGTCATTCGATTCATTTTCCCTTCAAGAAACACATCCTAGAAGTAGAAAGCGGTACTCTTTCATTTAGGAAAGTTATTGAATTATTTTCCAGAAACTACCCCCTCTACCACCCTTCTGAAGGGCTGACAAACTATAGGGGGGATGTAATTCGATTCATTTTCCCTTCATGAAACACCTTCTGGAAGCAGCATGCGGTACTCTTTCATTTAGGAAAGTTATTGAATTATTTTCCAGAAACTACCCCCCCTACCACCCTCTGAAGGCCTGACAAACTATAAGGGGGATGCCATTCGATTTATTTTTCCTTCATGAAACACATCCTGGAAGCCGAATGCGTTACTCTTTCATTTAGGAAAGTAATTGAATTATTTTCCAGAAACTACCCCCTCTACCACCCCTCTGAAGGGCTGACAAACTATGAGAGGGGTGTCATTCGATTCATTTTCCCTTCAAGAAACACATCCTAGAAGCAGAATGCGGTACTCTTTCATTTAGGAAAGTTATTGAATTATTTTCCAGAAACTACCCCCTCTACCACCCCTCTGAAGGGCTGACAAACTATAGGGGATATGTCATTCGATTCATTTTCCCTTCAAGAAACACATCCTGAAAGCAGAATGCGGTACTCTTTCATTTAGGAAAGTAATTGAATTATTTTCCAGAAACTACCCCCTCTACCACCCCTCTGAAGGGCTGACAAACCAAAGCTGGGATGACATTCGATTTATTTTTCCTTCATGAAACACATCCTAGAAGCAGAATGCGGTACTCTTTCATTTAGGAAAGTAATTGAATTATTTTCCAGAAACTACCCCCTCTACCACCCCTCTGAAGGGCTGACAAACTATGAGAGGGGTGTCATTCGATTCATTTTCCCTTCAAGAAACACATCCTAGAAGCAGAATGCGGTACTCTTTCATTTAGGAAAGTTATTGAATTATTTTCCAGAAACTACCCCCTCTACCACCCCTCTGAAGGGCTGACAAACTATAGGGGATATGTCATTCGATTCATTTTCCCTTCAAGAAACACATCCTGAAGTAGAAAGCGGTACTCTTTCATTTAGGAAAGTTATTGAATTATTTTCCAAAACTACCCCCTCTACCACCCCTCTGAAGGGCTGACAAACCAAAGCTGGGATGGCATTCGATTTATTTTTCCTTCATGAAACACATCCTAGAAGCAGAATGCGGTACTCTTTCATTTAGGAAAGTTATTGAATTATTTTCTAGAAACTACCCCATATCATCTCTCCAGGCCTGATAAACGATAGAAGGGGTGTAGTAAAGGGGGTTTGATGATATTATTGTGATTGAGTTGCTTTATTTTATAAAAAAAATTCGCGTAATTCCTTTTGTAAAAGCTGAAAATGTATTGACCTAACTTTTTTCTTCGAGTATATCTGTGGATGTGGCTAACTTCACACCGGTGCCACGACGTAATCTCTGCTATTTCTTTTGTAATAATTAATATCGTTTATTAGCCCGTTAGATAAAAATGCCATGTCGTTAACTGGTCTCCATCTACGCGAAATATCATCAATATCTCCGAAATTGAGTAAAGTAGGAAGATGATAGAGATTTGAATGTATATACGTTACATTTTTATTTTTTTTTCTTCTGTTTGTGGACTAGTCTGATAAATGTTGTACCATTAATGTATATGTTATATGTGTATGATATTTTAATGATGAATAAATTCTATTCTATTCTATTCTAATACCGTCATCATCCAGGAGCCCATCTGGTGACCCCCTTAAAAATGAAAAATGTTTATGAACAATTAGACCGCTTTTTTTATATTTATATTCTGTTTGATTGAGGAACGCTGCGAGTGCCAACTTTTCGCAATCAATTCCATGTTTCGTGGCTTGGTTAGAAAAATGTTTAGACGATGTAAGTGATTTTGCGAGGTTTAATTTTATTTTATTATTTCTTGCCTTACAAATTGATCCGAAATTTGAAGCTGTTAATCTTTTTTTTTCTTTCTTCGAACCATAGAGATGAATCTCTTTGATCTCTAGTATTTTCCTCGATTGAAATTCTTCGGATACTTTCTTCCTCTAGCTTTCGCAGTGCCTGCTCACATTTAGATTTTAACTCGTTCGAACACCCTTTACAATAAAAATTACCGCTATAAGACCGATTTAAACTATAATAATAATAAATATGCTTTATTATCATAAGACAGAATCTTGTTGACAAAGCTTGGTTAGTGAATACACATAGAGTAAAAAAAAATGCAATACAGACAAAAGATAATAAAAAGTAAAAACAATGTTAATATGGAGATATAAAAGTAAATAGAGTATAAAAATATATGTATATATAAAAGTGTATAATAGTCAAATTTAAAAAGTAAACTTAGAAGGTAATAATTTAAATGCACCTTGATTAATAAATATAAAAAATATGAGGGAGTCAGTTAAAAGTTTTCGTTAAAATATTCCTGCAAAGTAAGTTTGATGGATCCATCCGTTGCAATTATCGCAAGCTACCCATGCTACAGTACTATTAAGGTCACCTAAACCGCAGTACAAACATTTATATAATTTAGTTTCGTCGTCCGACTTTTTTTCCGAAAAACAAAATTCGCATATGAAAGAACCGATGTAGGTTTCATCTCTGAACGAGGATCACATGTTATATGTATCCAACGTTGACACGAGTCACAAGCCACCCAATCGATAGTTGTATCTAGACGACCGTATCCGCAGTATAGACATTTATCTGTTTGTGTCTCATCTACCAATGAAGTTGGACATACCGTTAGATTTTTTTGTTCCACATACAATTGCGACACTTTTTGATTTTTAGGTTCCATATTTACTTGAGAGTTTGAATCCGTTCGTTGACACGTTATTGAAATGTCTTTTACCGACTCATTCATTATAGATAACTTCTTCAAAAAAATTCCGGAAAAATGCGTGCTCTGTGCACTATTGACTTTTTTATTCCACGTTTCCTGAGCTATATGTTCACTCATGGGATCGACTTTTTTAGCACTCTGGTTAACCTCGATTTGGGAATATTACAAATGAATTCTTTATGTAACGCAAGTACATTTTCTCTACTCTTTCTCAGATATCGCGAACATTTAAGATTTTTATTGCCGTCCAGAACATTGGTTTTGAGGTGACCAAAAAATTTTCCGCGTAAGAATTACTGACGTGAAGCTCAGTTCTTCTCTTTCTCAAAATTATACCCGTCCAAATTGAACAAAATGGCATGTACTTCGACAGTATCATACCGAAAAAAATTGAGCTGTAGTATTTATTTGGTGGCCCCTCATAAGAAGAAAATTTATGAGTTTCGTTAATTTTTTCGTATAATTTATTGAAGTGAATCTGTAATTTATTACATTGCACTCGCGAAAATGTATATCAACGTCGATGGATTTACCGTCTCTCAATTTCAATAATATCTCCAAATGTTCACGAACAATTTTGTTGATGACCGGACTAAGTAACATCACGGCGACACTTTATTTATCACAGAGGCCATAAGGTCTTTATAAAAATCTCGTTCCCCGTGATCTGTAAAAGATTCATTAATATCTTTACTAACATTTTTCATTAGATGGGCGCAACATAAATGTATTGTCACAAGATCTTTCGGAAGTTCAACTTCATCGGACGCAATTTTGTAGGTTATATTTAAATATTCAAGTAAATCTACCCTGTTAAAGGCCTTGCAGATCGCATGTATATTAGCAAAGCTAAAATCCGTTACAACGGATCCGAAAGGTTGGCCATTTATTTTGCTCTTCGCAGAAAACTCGAAATTCATGAAATATGGTGAAAATTGTTTTAGAGAAATGAGTACCCGAAACCATTTCAAATATGGGAAATATACGACCGGATGAAATAGGTATAACGGCACAGTACAAATAAACTCGTTTTGTTTTAGTAGTTGGCTTGCGAACGACACTGCCAGTCGGTAACATATTTCCGCCGCTTTTATCAAGAACTTCAAATTGTTCCTTACTGAAAACCTTTACATTGAAAGGCATACATACTTGCTTTATGTATTCACTATTTTATTTTCCTAATAGTACAATCTGATTTAATATCCTGTAAGTTACCAGACTCTAAAAATTTTATATTTGCGGAAAGAATCGATTTCCGCTTGTATTCCTACGGCTTTTTATGTAATACCTTCTTTTTTAGCAGAGAACGTTCAATACCTTTCACGTGCAGGGTTATTTTATTTGGGTGGCAAAAATTTACTGAGTTTATATAAACTTCAACAGTTTGCCCCCGTATTGAAATTATAAATTTTTTACAATTGTAATTATTGTTTTTACATGCAGCAAATATTTTAATAGATCCGTCTTTGAGATATTTAGCATATTTAATTATGATGATACAAACATTATTGACAAATTTTCTAATACGGTTTCGAAAATAAGAATGATAATACTTGCTAACCAAACGATCATCCCGTATAATATAATTAATGATATCATTTTGTATCTGAAAAGATCCCTCCAAAATCGTGCATTGTTTATAAGAACTAGAAGGTAGTGAGTCTGTATTGAGGGAGTTTATTGGAAGAACTATGCTAGTCATTGAATCAGATAAATTGAAATTTTTTGGTATATTAAAACTTTCAGGGGTTACCTCGATATTTTCATAAAATAAATTCGAATCATTACTACTGATGTTATGTTCATCAGAAACCGCCAAATCGAAGTCGTCATTCAAAATAATTAATTGTTCTTCCGAATGACATGGCGCGTGATTCTCTTTTTTGACACTTTTCTTTATTGTACTCACTTCGAACCGTGCTTTTTTGCAAGGAACTGAGGCAATATTCACCGGAGTGGAACACACAGCATGTTGGTTTCCATCCGAAACGGATGTATAACCCTCATTTTCATCATCATGAAATTCTGTTATTTTCAACTCTTTATTCGCGTGTGAACAGTGGTAGAGGAAACACATAGATTCCTGAGCTCTCTGTATAGTACGTGAACTAGTGCAAAAGTGGAAATGGCTTCTGAAAGTGATGGGGAATATTCAGAAATGGAAATTACTGACGATGGGACATGGAAAAACGTCAGACATAAAAGAAAAGCCATCTCTAAGGCCGAAAATGAATCAAAAAAGAATAAAACCCTCTCTAGAAGTGAAATCAACGAAATTTTAGGCATCAGCTCCAGTACTACTACCAGTCAATCAGCCACAAAAACTACTTATACTAATACCTCACAAAAACAATCATCTAACAAAAACCAAACAACAAAAAACTACTCTCCAAAGATGTTTGAAATACAACAAAAAAAATTCAAACACCTGTTCCATTTGTATAGTGATACAGGGTGTACAAGGATAAGTTTTTGCAACCTCTGGGAAAAACTATTTCCTGATGTTGATGATGAGATTATGCAAACCAAAACTGGAATACTCCTGAAGACCAATCAAGAAAAGAATTCAATTACTGAAACTCTAAAAAAATTGGTGGCCCTGAAGAGGATTACCAATTTTAAGGAAACTACCACAAATAACAAACCTCCAATCTCCTCCCATACTCCAAGCTTCTCAGTTGTCATAGCCTCAGTTGAATTGGAAATTACAGACGATATGGTCAGTCAACATCTGACCAAAATAAATATAGAACACCGTTTCTGCAGAAGAATCACATCACAAGCAACTCAACAACCTACAACCCTTATCCGAATTATAACTGGCTCTCAGAACACATCTGAAACTCTCTTGAAAGATGGATTCTACTTCAAATACCGCCACTACCCAGTATACCCCAGCAAACCTCCACCTCCAACTCCTATGCCATGCGGCAAATGCCTACTTTATTCCCATCCTACTGAATCATGCAACACTCCCCCGAAATGTTCCAAATGCCTTGGAGCACATCATCTTAATAAATGTACATCAAACCTACCACCAAAATGTGCAGGATGTGGTTCCGAGGAACACCAAGCGTGGTCATTCAAATGCCCAAAGAGACCCACGGCGCCAATTGAGGGAATACCGAATGTCAGAATAAAGTCTCTTAACAAAAAATCCCATGAAATTGAGCCAGACAAGAAGAAATCAAGAATACACAACCCAGTCACAATACATGACATGATAATAAACACATATATTGAAGAATTGAACAATCCAACAAACATTAACAGAATTGAACTTCTTCATAAACTGAGACGAAAGTTTGTTGATAACTTTAACGTGGACTCACAAGCTGTCTTTTCTGGGAGTCGTGTGTACATTTTGATTTTTGAACTTGACTCAGATGAACCATCCCCTACGAACCAATCAACAGCGAAAATAATGTCCAGTATGTTCAGTCCAATGCAAGCTAAGTTCATCTACTGTAACATAAATAGCTACCCCAGAAAAAAACAAATAATAAATCATTATATTGAAAACAACAATATCGACTGCACCCTGTTTGTAGAAGCGAAGACCAAAAATGACAGTAATACAACATACAGAAATTGGTCTGTCATACAAAAGAATGGTTACCAGTTGCATAACAAAACCAGAGGGGTTCACTTGTCCAAGCAAAACCACATTTGAAAATTGGTAAAGCAAACTCACCAGCAATTAACTACCAGCTTAGTGAATGTCTTCATTTCACTATACCATTCCGGAACGACAAACTTCACATATTTTTGGTGTATTTTCATCCGAACTCCAGACTCGAAGAGAATGTCTTCACCCAGGCATGTCTGCACCGCTACTCAATTATAATCGGAGATTTCAATGCGAACAACAGATATAAAAGAAGACAACTGAATAATTTTCTACAAAACTCTAATTTCAAAAAGGTAGAAACGGCTCCTACCTTCATAATGCCTAATAATCAGGACTCAACACCAGATGTTATCGTTCACACAGAGAATCTCACACCAAACATTATCCAAGTTAAAGAAACTCCAGATTTAGGTTCAGACCATTTGGGACTGGTGATCACAATTGATCTCAACCAATCAGGTGAGGAAGAAAACGAAACTATGAAATACAACTTCCGGAAAACTAATACACAGAAGATTAATGAGGATATGCTGAACTACCTGGAAGCAACAGAGAGACAAGAACTGACAGAGCTACTGATAAACAACTTCAATGAAAAACTTGCTGAACTTGTGTTGGAAAACACACCAAAAACAAAACAGATATACTATACCCATGAATTACCACCCTTTATCATTAGCCTCATTAAGAGAAAGAGAAAAATGTATCGAGAATATAAACTTACTGGTAATGAAAACCTCAAAGCAGAATTAAACAAATTTCATACCAAAACTCAAAAATTAATAGAAGAATTCCGAATAAGCAAATGGATGGACACTTGTGAAGCCATAAACAGGAAAAAAGGACAAACATACTGGCATGAAATTAAAAAGCTGTCAAAATACAAAAACAAATCAATGTGCAACAGTAAGCCAATTGAAATTAACAATGAAATATATGAAACCCCCGTAGAAAAAGCAAATGTTTTTGGTGATCACTTCGAATCCTCATATACAGAAGATCAAGACCTAAACTTTGACAACACCCACTACGAAAATGTCAATACATGGTTTGAACAATACTTTGCAGCTGAACCCCCACAAGAAGAACATCCCATTGAGGAAGATGAATATTATGATATCATCAACCAAGGCAAAAGTACAAGCCCGGGACATGACCTTTTAACAAAAAAAACGTTGAGAAAATTGGACGAGCAAATACACAAGTACATCATCCGTATATACGAATACTGCTTAAAATATCACTACATCCCAAAACAATGGAAATCAGGAATAATTATAACAATTCCCAAAAGTGGTACAGATTCTACAAAACCTCAAAATTACAGACCAATCACACTGTTGCCAGTGTTAGCCAAAAACCTGGAAAAGATATTAAAAAACCGATTGGAAACATCTATAGGAAGCACAATACCAGGCTATCAGTTTGGATTTAAAACACATCACTCAACAGCACACCCTCTCACTATTTTAACCAACAATATAGAAGCCTCCAAGTTGAACAGAAAAAAGACTGGGGCGTTATTCTTGGACATAAATAAAGCTTTCGATAGTGTCTGGCACAAGGGCTTACTGTACAAGCTTTTCCTGATAAACTGCCCCAAGTATATTATCTTTATCCTTCGAGACCTACTAAGAAACCGGAAACTGAAGGTTAAAGTTTCTAATGCTACCTCAAGAGAATTTACACCACACCAAGGACTTCCTCAAGGATCACCACTCTCCCCTATTTTGTATAACCTATTTTGTGCGGACATTTATAACCACCAACACCAGGACCCAGAACACTTTGATAGCTCCTCATACCTCCTACAATATGCAGATGACACCGCTCTGATAGTCCATGAAAGAACAACACAGAAAATCACTGATAACCTCCAAGAACTAGTTGACTCCACTTCCTCCTGGTTTAACAAATGGAGACTCAAACCTAATCCTGATAAATCCCACTTCATCCTTTTCAATCATCATCCAACTCCAGCATCCCCCTTTCTCACAATGCAAAATCACAATATTCAACCCGAAACAACGATTAATTATCTGGGCATTAAGTTGATAATAAACTTAATTTTAATGCACATACTCAAATTAAAAAGAAAAACATCATAGCAAGAGCCAAACACTTTCGAAATCTCACGTACAGAGGAAGTGGTATCAACATAAATACAGCAAGCCGAATCTACAAGATGATATGCCGCCCCATGATTGAATATGGACACATGATTTTCTTAAACTGTAGAAACAGAGCTTTAAACAATCTGAGAGTTGCCGAAACATCTTCATTGCGGAAGATTACCAAGATGCGTCACCCTAATAACCCGCTACACAACCCTTCCAACCCTATGCTGTACCAAAAAACCCAAGTCATGCCAATAGACGAACGAATACAACAGTTAAGCCTGAAATTCTTCAACAAAACAGAAAATCTGGACATCCTGGAAAAATATGCTATAAGAAGATTACCAGGCATTATCCCCTTACACAGACATCCTCAGCATACAACTCTGGAACTTATCCACCAAATGCTCCTTAACTAACTTGTATATGATTGTGTTTATATGTGTATATATCACTTCTGACTCTACAATTCGATTATTTTTTTTTTTTTTTTTTTCAATCTATTTATAGCTTATATTCAATTATTTAAGGTTTCAATTGTGTTATATAATTACAATAGGCGGAAGGACCTAGGTCAATAGCCTGTTGAATCATGTAATTTACTTGGTTCAATAAATATCATTTATTATTATTATTATTATTCAACTCTTTCATCTTTACATTTATTTGCACGAGCAGCCGTTGCGATTATATTTTCGAATTCGGATCTACTCTGTCTGTACACCTGACAAGCGTAGTATTTGAGACCAGCTCTTCTTATGATTTTATCTCTACAAACATTATCGAAAATTTGGTGATCCGGTTCGAAACCGATTATGGAATTAAATGTACAATGGGGATCAAACATCAATATTACTTTAGAAATTATTTCCAACAACACGATATTTTTGTTTACGGCCACCATGATTATCACTCTAATTACTATTTATGAAATTTTCAGCAATTACAAGTTTATTAGAGTACTGAAAAGTACTGCAAACTAATGAAGTATCTTGAAGATCACAGAGAAAGACACCTTATACTCTTGCAAAAGCAAATTACTCATAAATCTACAATCCATCGACGCTCAGATTCATGAAAACTGCGTTTCAATTTATAATTACTTTCTGCGTACATTGAAATAGAGTACTCATTCAAATCTTCATAATTGATTCATACAAAGTGTTCCTCACATGGATTATAATTTCAGGATTCGATTGTATATAACATATTTATTAGCAATTGAAAAGGAAATGATTAGAATTGTGACCTAGAGGCTGAAAATAATTAATAAATTTTGCTTCGAAGTATACATCGTTATCAGGAGTAAAATGTTTTTTATTCGCTCATCTGTACCTGATATATGAGACATGTGACACTCTCTTGTGATGTTTCAAACTCCTTACAATATTTGAATTTCGCGGTTAAATGACGTTTCCCAGTGTCGCGGGATTCGGCTTTCTCGAGTTGTTCCGATCTTCTTTACGCCTCCTCATTTCGAGGTGAGAAGTAAGAACTAAAAACTGTAAGGATATTGTAAGCAATTTGCACTAAGAGGTGGAAAAAAATCGTTCATCTTTCTGACTACTCGTGTTTGTTTCGTGTGGTACATGGCCAATGGCCAGTCATATCATGGCACAAAACTCGTTATTCGTTAACTCTTCACGTCTTTGTCTATAGTAGTTTGCCAGTTTGAGTTCTGTGTTATGTTTGTTTATCGAAATTCAAAATGGGAAATACGCATGCTTTTATTTTATGTTTTCTTCGCAACAGTTCGGTCCGCAAAGATTATATTTTGTGAAAATAATTTCTCAAATCCCAAAACTTTGTCAAAATTTTCTAATTCAAAGGTGCTCCCACCGACATAACCTTAATCTAGACTGCTGATCCCGTATGATGAGAATTCATCCAATTACAAGATATCAAAGAGCTTTTAGAGCATGCGCATTTTGTGTCTGTGACGATTCAAAATCACATAATGGCTCTTCGTTAGATGCCAATGTCTGAAATGACATTATTTGTGCTTTCTGCGCCTTGCGCAGACACGTTTACGTAAATTCTATTTGGATGAATAATTCGAAAAAACCTTCAAAAGCTTCTGCCCCTCCAATTGTAATAATTCCATCAGGGTTGTGTAGAGAATCACAAACTGAATATGCCTGATCATTTATTTTTAGTCCTAAAGTGTTTATATATTTTAGTTATATTGATAGGGAATTTCGTCTCTCTATACGTCGAGTGTTGGTGCCTGTCCTAATCTGATTCGTGCTTTCGTGCATTATTGACTGTCATCTGTCAATATTATTTCTCAGAATATTGTTTGTGCTACCAACTATTCACATATTTAGACAGAAAATCTTTATGAATGACACATTTGATACTAGACATTTATAAGCGCTTCATGGCCAAAAGTAATTGAATTGGATTATCAAATTGGCGATTTTCTATACAACCAAAGTCAAGCAACTGCCATTGGAAAGGTAGAACTTTTGTAGGTTTTTTTTTGAGTTGGCAACTTGTGCGGCACTCCCCTATTCAAACTCGTTTTGACCTTCACTTGAATAACTTCCACCAAAAACTAACGCCAATGGTGGTTGTTTCAGGAATTAAGATAGACAATAATATTTCTTATAACCCAACCTAAATTCAACTTCATTTTTAATGTGATGTTTCACTAACTATTGAAAATACCAAGATAATAAAAATATTAGTACAACATATATACGAGACAGTTGACTGACAACTATTACAGAACATTAATAAACCAACAACATGAAGAAACATTCAACAGCTCTGGCAGCAATACCTCCTGGGTGGGTGTGGGAATTTGCTACACAAGAAAAGGAACACATTGTATCAGGTTTTGTCTCAGCTCTCGTTGCGCAAAGTTGATCTATGAATCGATGTTCCAGGGGTTGAAAAACGTAATTTTCGAAATTTTCTTCTACCCCCTGTATAACCTTCCAGACCATATTTGCAAGGAATAATTTTGTCATAGGTGGATTTCAATCATCGAAAGCAATACACTTGACCCGGAAGCAGCTGAAAAATCGATGTTCCAGGGGTTGAAAAACGTGATTTTCGAAATTTCCCCCCTCCTGTATAACCCTCCAGACCATATTTGCAAAGAATAATTTTGTCATAGGTGGATTTAATTTATCGAAAGCAATACACTTGACCCAAAAGCAGCTGAAAAATCGATGTTCCAGGGGTTGAAAAACGTTATTTTCGAAATTTCCTTCTACCCCCTGTATAGCCTTCTAGACAATATTTGCAAGGAATAATTTTGTCATAGGTGGATTTTAATCATCGAAAGCAATACACTTGACCCAAAAGCAGCTGGAAAATCGATGTTCCAGGGGTTGAAAAACGGATTTTGAAATTTCTTCTACCCTTTGTATAACCCTCCAGACCAATTTTGCAAGGAATAATTTTGTCATAGGTGGATTTTAATCATCGAAAGCAATACACTTGACCCAAAAGCAGCTGAAAAATCGATCTTCCAGGGGTTGAAAAACGTGATTTTCGAAATTTCCCCTTCCTGTATAACCCTCCAGACCATATTTGCAAGGAATAATTTTGTCATAGGTGGATTTTAATCATCGAAAGCAATACACTTGACCCAAAAGCAGCTGGAAAATCGATGTTCCAGGGGTTGAAAAACGTGATTTTAGAAATTTTCTTCTACCCCCTGTATAACCCTCCAGACCAATTTTGCAAGGAATAATTTTGTCATAGGTGGATTTCAATCATCGAAAGCAATACCCTTGACCCGGAAGCAGCTGAAAAATCGATCTTCCAGGGGTTGAAAAACGTGATTTTCGAAATTTCCCCTTCCTGTATAACCCTCCAGACCATATTTGCAAGGAATAATTTTGTCATAGGTGGATTTTAATCATCGAAAGCAATACACTTGACCCGGAAGCAGCTGAAAAATCGATCTTCCAGGGGTTGAAAAACGTGATTTTCGAAATTTTCCCCCCTCCCTGTATAACCCTCCAGACCATATTTGCAAGGAATAATTTTGTCATAGGTGGATTTTAATCATCGAAAGCAATACACTTGACCCAAAAGCAGCGAAAAATCGATGTTCCAGGGGTTGAAAAACGCGATTTTGAAATTTCTTCTACCCCTGTATAACCCTCCAGACCAATTTTGCAAGGAATAATTTTGTCATAGGTGGATTTCAATCATCGAAAGCAATACCCTTGACCCGGAAGCAGCTGAAAAATCGATCTTCCAGGGGTTGAAAAACGTGATTTTCGAAATTTCCCCCCTTCCTGTATAACCCTCCAGACCATATTTGCAAGGAATAATTTTGTCATAGGTGGATTTTAATCATCGAAAGCAATACACTTGACCCAAAAGCAGCTGAAAAATCGATGTTCCAGGGGTTGAAAAACGTGATTTTCGAAATTTTCTTCTACCCCCTGTATAACCCACCAGACCATATTTGCAAGGAATAATTTTGTCATAGGTGGATTTTAATCATCGAAAGCAATACCCTTGACCCGGAAGCAGCTGAAAAATCGATGTTCCAGGGGTTAAAAAATGTGATTTTCGAAATTTCCCCTCCCTGTATAACCCTCCAGACCATATTTGCAAGGAATAATTTCATCATAGGTGGATTTTAATCATCGAAAGCAATACACTTGACCCAAAAGCAGCTGAAAAATCGATGTTCCAGGGGTTGAAAAACGTGATTTTCGAAATTTTCTTCTACCCCCTGTATAACCCTCCAGACCATATTTGCAAGGAATGATTTTGTCATAGGTGGATTTTAATCATCGAAAGCAATACACTTGACCCAAAAGCAGCTCTTCTTTTGCTCATTTTTTTTTTCATCATGTTGAGGGAGTCGAATTGATCTTGTTCTTTAAAGTAAAGTTAGTATATCTCCTGAAAACCTGGACTTTCACGTACTTGTCCAATTATTTTCAAAAATTGTCTAGGTGGAAAAAAAATGAATGGTAAGCTTTTGAGAAAATCTGTGCATTAATTTTATTTTCTTTTGAGAAGAATTTGCCTGCACTAGATTAAGATTTTTCAGGTTTTTCATTTGGGAGCTTTGAAAATATTCTTATGTAACCTGCTTCTGTGTTGGTTGATTGAAGACGATGTTACAGTCTGAACTTGAATTACAGGTTTCTGGGAAAATAAGAATTTCAATCGTCTTGCTGGTGAATTCTCAGAATCCAAACTCAATCATCTTAATAATGGAGTTATATTAAAGAGTGAAGATCTCTCAGCATGTAATGACGATTCGTTAACAAATAATGCAGAATCCAAAACTCAGACAATCAAAATGGAGGATGACATTAATATCATTTACGATGATGTCAAACCTGATATATGTGAGGAAAAATCTCGTAGAATAAGTGAAAATTGGTTGTACCCGAAGGTTACTGATATATTAATTGGATCAGAAATTGGACCAAACTTTTCGATGGACTTTCAGAAGGTAAGGTGTTATTTAAAAAGAGTATAAACAAAAAGATACATACCTGTACTATAAGTAAAAACATTTGGCAATACAAACTTTCAGAGATTGGTAGAATGAATTCATTTATGGAGTTTTTTTTTATGAATTAAAAATGTAGAATCTTCTTCATATTTTTTGGTTTTTGCATTCAACTATTTTTTCCTTCATGATATTTTTTTTAAAATTCCTTCATTCAAATTTAGTAATTCAATTTTATTAAAGAGAATAGTCCCAAATCGGCCTGGTATGGTCAGTTTCGGGATCACAGAGTATTGACATCAAGTGTGTTTGATTACATATTAGTGTCTATAGTTAAAATATAATTTCAGTATGATACATCTCTTGCATCTTATGGATAATATTATTAAACTTAAAATTAAAATCAACTTATAGCAGGTTCATTAATTTCGTAATTTTGACAAGCACCAGTTTTTGAGTAAAATCTTATATTTATTACAACTTGCAGTATTCTTTATAGTTTCCGGTACTTCATTATATGCTTTTATCAATTGGGTTATTGAGAATTTTATTTGTTCTAGGCTTCTGTATATTTAGTTTATTTTTTTGTTTTGTAGTGTGTGTGCATTTGATTCCTGACTCATTTCAGTATTCGTTTTTAATTGACTATTTACCAGTTTATATATAAATAAACATTGTTCAATTTTGAGAATAAGCTCTAATTTATTTAGTTTCACTTGTGCATATACATTGTCTGTTGGCATTCTATAATCCACATTGAATAAAACTTTTACCTACCCTATTTTGTAGTACTTGGGTTTTATTTATAATTGTTATTCCACATGTACCCCATATTATATGCTCAGAAAATAAGCATTGTATATACAATATCTGGCTTTCTCATCTATGTAGGATCTACATCTGTAAATGGCTCCTATCATAAGAGTTATTTTTTGTCCCATCTTTTGTTTATGTTCGCTCCAGATTCGTCAATTGTAAGGCCTAAGTATTTTGTATATTTCACTCGGTTTAAGGTAGTTTCATCTAAATTCACAATAATTTCATTCATGTTCATATTCTTTTGTTTGAAAATCATATACATACACTTCGTATCATTGACCTTCAGCTTATTATAAAGTAGCCATTTTTTGTACAATATCAAATCTTCATTAACTATTGTTACCAAGTTTTCCATTGATGAGTTCATTGATAAGTCATTGCAGCTTTGTCCAGGTTCATAACATATAATATATATAAGAGTGGTCCTAGTACAGATCCCTGTGGTACTCCTGTTTTTATATCTAGTAGATTACTTTCAGTTTTATCAATATTTACAAATTGTTTTCTATTAGTCAAGTATGATTTTATTAGCTCATTCATATTTCCTCTTATGCCCATTCGTTCCAATTTGTACAGTAATGTTTTGTGGTCCACTACTTTTTTTTAGATCAATGAAGACTGCTATGGTGTACTTTTTTTCATCAAGATTTTATTTAAAAGGTTCACAAAGTCAGTTGCTGCACATATTGTATTGCTATTTCTTATGAAGCCATATTGATATGGATCGAAACTGGCATATTTCTCTACAAAGTTAACAATTCTAGTTTTTATTAGTATCTCCAAAATTTTTGCAAAATTGCAGATAACACTAATTGGCCTATAGTTACTCATTTCATTTGCAGGTCCAGTTTTGTATATACCTTACTGATCTTCAATATATCTGGAAATTTTCCATGTCCCGTAATGTCATTCGCTAATCTAGTAATGATTGGTATAATAGATAGTTCAAGAAGCTGTAAGTCACTAACAGTTATATCATCATATCCTGGTGAAGCATTCGGCTCAAGTGTATTAATTATATTTTTAATTTCAAGGGTGTTACCTCCTCACTAACCATACTATTCATGCAACATAGTTCTTTAAAATCAATAAGGTCATTTCTTGTTTTTTTCTATCATTCGTTTTTCAATAATTACTGTTTCACTTTCACAATTCATCAGCAATTTGTTCCTTGTCTGTTATAAACTTGTCATGCAAAGATATACATTCTACAATTTTTTGTTTACATCACTCACCCTTAACGAAACTATTTTTACACCGGCACTGTTTCTTGCTATTTTCCCCTGTCTTACTCCATTCATTTCTAAAATACTCATGTTCAAGTTTTTGACCTTTTTTTTCACTTTATTTTTTACATTATATATTGTTTACAAATGTTTTCATTGTTAGGTTGTTTAACTTTTAAGTGATAATATTTGTCTCTTTCTTTTACAAGTTAAACAAATTCATTATTCACCCAATAGTTTGCTAATTTCATTTTATACTCAGTATACTTGTAGCTTCCGCCTTACAATATTGGACAATTTTCACGAGATCATTTCTATTAATTATATTATTGAAATCCTTACTAAATTTGTTTCTATCCACTTTTTTCTTCTCTATCCTACAGTTAGGTTTGTATTCAGGTACAATATTTTTCTATTCTTATATTTAGTATCTTGTGATCAAATAGACAGAAGTATTAATCAATACTAACATCACATTTCATATTATTTTTGCATACAACATGATCTATCACAGTGTTTGTATTTGTGGAAGTCCTAGTAGCTCCAGCAGTTGATAATTCATTCTTCAGGCAAAATCCAGACAATTGGATTGCCCCCATATATTCAATTGCTATTAGGTCTGCTGGTTCCATCACATTAATATTGAAATCACCTACAAATATGACATCCCCTTTGTTATTGATCTATAAACTCTATCACATTTATACCTGGTCGTCTGTAGACCCCACATTTTTAGGTTTTGTTCATATAAATTTATACTAAGTTACATTGATGCATTTGCTCACCTGATATTTTAGGTTATATTTTACGTATATTGCTGTGCCTCCCCCTCTTGTTTCTCTACTTGCATGTTCAGCTGTGTAGTTCTTCAAGTTGTAGTACTGTATCTCGTTTTTGTATAGCTAGGTCTCCGTTACAATAATAATATCACTTTTGGAATTATATGCATATGCCTCAAATATTTCAAATTTATTATTAATGCTCTGTAAATTTGAGTAGGAAACTTTGGACTTATGGGAGACACTTGGTTTCTTTAGTAGTTTTTTGAGTTGTTTTTCAATCACATTTACTTTTTCTTCTTCAGACTGTCTCAGTAGTAACTGTCCATTCTGTATCCACACATATTTTTATTAATTTTCTTTGGCATATGTTCTTGGTGATTTGTAAATGTGTAAATTTGGTGTAGTTAGGTCCTGATTGATATAGATATCATATTGAGGGCAATCCAAATCCACCTTGATGGGCATTACTTTTCCTATTTCACCTCTACCCAATCCGAACGATTGGTATTTACCTATGTTAACTTTCAATTTTTCCTATATTATTTATGCCCAATGTGTATTTTAGGGATAGCCATTATTTTTAGATTTTGATTCAGTTTACTTTGTTGGTTTCTAATCACTTCATAATTTAGCTTATTTGTGACCAAATTCAATTCCCTCCTGAGCTCCTCATTGAATTTGTTTTGGGCTTGAAATTTTTCTAATAGCAAGTCGTAATTTTGCTCCATATCGATTTGTATTTTCATAATGTCATATTGTATTCTCGATGCGTATTTTGTAAATATTCCTATTCCTGGATCCTCTTTGTTAAAGATTTCATTTAGAATGTTCTAGTAATTTCTCCCATTTTTTTAGAGTCCAAACAATGCCTCAACAATATAGAGAAGAGAATGAAACAGCTGTGGAAAAAGACAATGATCATCATGAGAGAACTCATACTGGGAAAAAAAACATCTCAATGCAAAATATGTTCGAAGAGTTTTAGAGCAAAAGACTCATTGTTGTATCATGAGAGAATTCATACAGGGGAAAAACTATTTCAATGCAAAATTTGTTTGAAATCCTACCAAAAGAAGCATCTTGCGAGGCATGGGAGAATTCATACAGGGGAAAAACCATTTCAATGTAAAATTTGTTCGAAATCCTTTAACCAAAAGGGGATCTTGCGAGGCATGAGAGAATTCATACAGGGAAAAACCATTCCAATGCAAAATTTGTTTGAAATCCTACCAAAAGAGGCATCTTACGAGACATGAGAGAATTCATACAGGGGAAAACCATTTCAATGCAAAATTTGTTCGAAATCCTTTAACCAAAAGGGGACTCTTACGAGTCATGAGAGAATTCATACAGGGGAAAAACCATTTCAATGTAAAATTTGTTCGAAATCCTTTAACGGAAAGGGGATCTTACGAGTCATGAGAGAATTCATACAGGGGAAAAACCATTTCAATGTAAAATTTGTTCGAAATCCTTTAACCGAAAGGGGACTCTTACGAGTCATGAGAGAATTCATACAGGTGAAAAACTATTTCAATGCAAAATTTGTTTTAATTCCTATAACCAAAAAGGGAATCTTACGAGTCATGAGAGAATTCATACAGGGGAAAAACCATTTCAATGCAAAACTTGTTTGAAATCCTTTAACCAAAAGGGGACTCTTATGATTCATGAGAGAATTCATACAGGTGAAAAACTATTTCAATGCAAAATTTGTTCGAAATCCTTTAACGAAAAGGGGACTCTTACGAGCCATGAGAGAATTCATACAGGGGAAAAACGATTTCAATGCAAAATTTGTTTAAATCCTATAACCAAAAAGGGGGATCTTACGAGTCATGAGAGAATTCATACAGGGGAAAAACCATTTCAATGCAAAAATTTGTTTGAAATCCTTTAACCAAAAGGGGACTCTTACGAGTCATGAGAGAATTCATACAGGGAAAAACCATTTCAATGCAAAATTTGTTTGAAATCCTTTAACCAAAAGGGGAATCTTACGAGTCATGAGAGAATTCATACAGGGGAAAAACCATTTCAATGCAAAATTTGTTTGAAATCCTTTAACCAAAAGGGGACTCTTACGAGTCATGAGAGAATTCATACAGGGGAAAAACTATTTCAATGTAAAATTTGTTTGAAATCTTTCAACGAAAAGTCGAATCTTACGGTACATATGAGAATTCATACAGGTGAAAAACCATTTCAATGCAAAATTTGTATTGAAACTTTTAGTCACAAGGTGAGTCTTACGACACATGAAAGAAGAATTCATACAGCGTAGATAGTTGGATAAATATTTTTTTATTCTATAAAGAATGCTTTCACAATGAGCCTCAAGTGGCGTGGAACAGTGTCAAGGTTTTTCAATTCTAATTTAGACTAAATGCATAGATAATTTGATGTCTTGATTGACTATTACTACTACAAAATGTATTACTAAATACTAAGCACTAGGCAAAAGACTAAGAGAAAAAGAATAAGAGAAAAAGAATAAGAATAAAACACAATTCAAAAACAATTTTTAAATATGAGATAAATTTAAATTGAGAGGTAGCAGACATATTGCACTTGAGACGACATTATAGAAGGTCTTTTTCCTTATCATCCAAAAATTCTTGTAATAAGTCAAATGCATTTTCAATGAGGTAGTTGTTTATAACCTGCTTTTTTAATTTTTATTAAGATTTTTAACTTGTTCTGAAAAAAGTTGTGATGCTATATTGTACATTTCTTTGTACTAATGTATAATGTATTCAGTGCGCGCGTAAAGAATGGAAACATAAAGATATCTTTGACATCCCTTAAGATACAATAACAAAAATGTATATTAGATGGACCAGCGATTTTAAATTTATATTTTCGATGTACAGTTCCTGAGATATACGAACAATGTGTTTATTTTTAAATGGGACAACCCGTATATTTTACAATATTCTGTTACAGTTTTTTATTGCCGATGGCCAATATTAACCATTAATTTTAAGAAATTAGGAAAAATATTTTTATTGAAACCGTTGATAAACATAAAGAGAAAATAAAATGGGCCACTTGGTATTTGTTAAAGTTTGAAGAAGTCTTTGCTGTTTTTGTACTGATAAACATGATATGAATATCGGTTTCATTTCGTTAAATCAAGTAGGTTTTACTGTCAGTAGGTCGGCGTGATTTACTGTCAGTAGGTTTTTGAAAATAGGTTTACCAGAGATAAAAATCGGAGTAAAATACAATGGTACATTTAACAGAGCGTCAAAGAATTGAAATTTAAATAATAAAAGGATGTGGTGACAGATAATACCATATTATTATGAAATTTGAGTATGTTTTATTTGCGATATTATTTGTAGGACACGAACACACGAAGAGGTATGTGAAATACTTAATAACAAGTATGAAGACAGAACTCCTATAGCACGTGGTAGTGTATCTAAAATTATTTATAAATTTGATGAAAGTGGACATGTACGAGAACTACCGAAAAGTGGGCCCTGCTATTCCAGAGCAAACAAAAACTGTTTTTTTTGTCGATGGTTGAAGACCCTCGTAAGGCTACTAGAGTTGTTGCAACCGAAAATCACGTCAGTCAAACAACTGTTCTTAAATATTTAAAAAAAGAAAAATGGCATCCCTATAAAGTACAATTAGTACAGGAACTGAACGAAGACGATCCAGATCGCAGAATGGAGTTCAGTGAAACAATGTTAAATAGATTTGATACTAATTCTAATTTCTTTAATCAAATTCTCTTTTCTGATGAGGCTACTTTCCAGTTAAATGGCACGGTCAATAAACAAAACTGCAGGTACTGGTCAGATGAAAATCCTCATTGGATGGTGGAGGCACATACGCAGTATCCACAAAAGATCAATGTGTAGGCAGGAATTATTAATAATACCATTATTGGACCTTATTTTTGGAATAGAACCATGACAGGTGAAGAATACTGGCCATTTTTAGAATTAGTGTTAATTCCAGAATTAGCCAGACTCTTTCCTGATGATATAAATCCTCATATCGTGAATAGATAAATTTGGATTCAGCAAGATTGAGCGCTCCTCATTATCTTCGAGTTGCTGAGTTTCTCGACATAACATTTCCAAATTGTTGGATTGGAAGAAGATGAGCTATCGAATGGCCAGCAAGATCTTTGGATTTGACACCCCTACATTATTTTTTGCCAGGATATTTGAAAAGCAAAGTGTATGTGAATAGGCCACAGACAAGACCGTACCCAGAGAAACATTGCGGGGGGGTTCTAAAGTAAATAAGTAAATAATGCAATGTACATTTTGACCAAATTTTTTTCACCTTATTCCAGATATATTTTACAGGTTTCGGGGAGGGTTAACCCCTAACACCCCTCTGGGTACGGCCTTGCAGACTATCCAAGGATTGTAATACAGAATTACAGAGGAGATACCACTAATTTCTCCGGAAACGATTAGAAAAGTCTTGGATGAATTTTCATTCAGAATGGATTTCTGTTTCCAAAGACAAGGAGGCCATACTGAACATCTCCTTTAATTTTTTTTCTTTAAGTATTGTTTTCTGTTTATAATGCAATATTATATACAAAATAAAAATGTTTTTCCTATTTTCTTAAAATTAATGGTCAATATTGGCCATTAACAGTTTGTATGCTGCATCGGCAACAAAAACTGTTACAGAAAATTGTAAAATATACGGGTTGTCCCTTTACAATAAACATATTGTTCGTATATCTCAAAAACTGTACATTTGGCAACGTCGAAAATATAAAATTTAAAATCGCTGGTCCATTTAATATACAGAACAAACATTGTGTTATTGTATCTTAGGGGGTGTCAAAGATATCTTCATGTTTCCATACTTTACGTCGACTGCATATAGTTGCACCGATCTAGCTGCAAATTGGATTTGTGTCTGGTGTCATACTAATGCTTAATTTCCGAATTTTTTAACAAATCTGTATTTTCATATACAAATATAAAAGCTTCATATACTATTGATAAATAAATGTTTGCAACTTTCCATTTGTTTTATTTTAATTATACCACGTGTGCACTATTTTTGTAAGAACATAATTCTTCGTATATCACACGAGTTTCCCCGAAAGATGATGCCATATTTTTAACCGACGAAACCAAAAAGGAGGAGGTTCTCTAGTCGACGTGTATTTTTTTTATTTTTTATGTATGATCACGCATAACTTTTTACTGAGGCGTCCGATTCCGATAATTCTTTTTTCAGGGGATAGGGTGTACTTCGAAGTTGGTCCCACGGGGCTTGTGGCTCAGTGGCACGAGCGTCGGTCTTGTGTCAACTGTTTCCACCTGGCGCGGGTTCGATTCCCGCAGCTGGTGAAAAAATTTTTCAAGGTCCCAAGAGTGGTTTCGGATCCCACTATAAAAGGTAAGGTCCCCGTGATCTTAACTCGTACAAGTTTTCATTAACTTCTGAGGGTTGGTCAAACAACTAAGAAAGCGGTTAAAAAAAAAACAACAAAACATTTGAATATAAAAGATGAAATCCACCCCTAAGGGTAGCAAAATGAAGGATATTGATCACTCACCCTCTGAATTCTGGTCCGTTAACCGATTCTATCAGGCATTACTTTGTACTGGGATCTTCGATTTGGATGATTCTTCTTTTATCAGATAGGGTATACCTCATAGTTGATCATATTAGGGTTTCAAATGGAATTATCCACCCTACGGATAGAAAAATAGGGATAATTGATTTTTCACCTGTGAACATTGGTACATCGTATGTAGTTGACAATGACAGATCGCTATTGTCATTATTTTTGTTCTCCTACATCCGTCACAATCATTATATTCTATGAGAGGATGGAATGATACGAAGTAATGAAATAAACTAACCAGAACAACAAAAATAATTTATATTACAACAAATAGTAAAAGTAGATAATCATATTATTTAACTGGTAATAGTTGGAGTAAGGAGGGTAAGTAAGTATTTTGGAAGTAATAAAAAAACAAGCAGTTAGTAATTAGTAGATTTCAGCCACAAAAAATTGAAAAACAAAAACTTTTTAACAAAAAATTAAACCGACGAAATAAGTAACTAATTTTGAGTCGGCGCCAATCAAACGATCAACGAAAATCATTAAATTCAAAAAATTATCAGAATGTCACCGCACAACTCGATGCCGACTCAAAATGAGTTACTTACATTAGTTTAGGAGCTTAGTTATTGAGACTAAGGTTTATTTTATTTCTTACTTTTCAGTTCCGTTTTCGTCGGTTTAATTTTTTTGTTAAAAAGTTTTATATTCTGCATTGATTATAGGCATTGTATGATGAAAGTGCTGCATCCTTATCTATAGTTTCAGCAATTAACCGCAGTGTTCTATTCCGAAGTTTTTGTATCATTTAATAAAAGATCATTTGATGAAAAATACTTTTGCAATGTATCAATTGTGTTTTTCACTTTTCTGAGAAGTAGCTCTTTATAACCATTTTAATGCGAAATAATTTCTGGATAATTCAACCAGAAAGGGAATCTTATGATATATGTGAGAATCCATACCGAAGAAAAAAGATTTCAGTGCAACAATAGTTCGAGAATAAAATCCAGTTTTATAAATATAATTTGTAAAGTAAAAAATATATTTATTGTCGTAGGCGAATCGGCCTTCAGGCTAACGTGCACAAAAAAAAATTGCAATTTTCAAACATTTTCGGTCAAAGACCATTTGTCAGAACTTTTACAGAGTAACTGTAGAAAATGAACTTATTTTGCGAAACATATATATAGAAATTTATGATTTTTACAATTCCTTTGTAAAAAATCTGACAAAATTTCACCTGAAGATAGTCCTTAGACAAAAAACTTTATGGAATTGCAAATAAAATGGTTTTTTTGTGCACCATAGCCTGAAGGCCGATTCGCCAATGACAATAAATATATGTTTTACTTTACAAATCTATATTGACACAAATCATACAAGTGCATACAACCTCTTTCTGTAACAAAATCAAGTTTGTTGATATTCGAAAGAATGCAAACAGGGGAAAAATTTAGCAATGCAAAATTTGTTTAAAATCGCTCAGTTTTATGGATGAAAAACTCCTAACAATTAACATGAAAAAAAACATTTTTTTGACCATTTTATTCATTTTTCAGACACCTACCTGAATACACAGAATTGAGTATAAAAAATAATTCCAATGAGCGCCTTACTGTGAAATCTGCTAAAAAAATATCTAGGCGTCTACATTGATAACCTCCGATGGGAAAAAATATTGAATTTTTGATTAAAAAACAGACCCATGCTTAACAAATTTAAATTTCTAACAAACATTTTGCCTGCGATTAAACGCACAAATAAAAATGTAAACACAACAATCAAATACTAATGAATACTTCTCTTTGCCGCCATCTGTAGAAAATGGTGGCGCTCTCATCGAGCTTTCAGACTATGCGGTGCGGAGATGTCAAATTACAATTTTTGAGTCAATCACAACACACCATGGAATATTTGAAATATTGAGACTGGTTCAAATACTTCTGCATAGTCCACCTCGACCTTATTTTATACAACAGGAAAAGCCGTAAGAATGGAAATCATGGAGCCAAAAATTTTGGCACATTTGAAACAATATATTAGTACCAGTAGTAAGATTTTAAAAGTATGTAAGTAATGCTACATTTAATATCGTATAAAAAAAATTATATAACGCGGTCAACTTTTAAATACTAGAAAAAGTTGACTACATTCATCCTGAGTGTCCTCTATAATTAGCCTAAAAAACTATAAATTTTACAAAAATTGAGAGAACAACCAACATTTATACTGTCGGCGCAAGCTGTCAACCGCTCCGTTTCATTCTATTGGTGCTCCGTTATGGCCATGAGCGTGCATGTCATTTGAACACCGAAGTACAATGCAAACTGAGATACTACCCGCCACTGCGCATATAACCTCTTCGCCAGGATAAATGAAGTTTACTGTACCTTCATCGATGTTAGCGATAATTATGTTGTTCCTAGAAAACAATGCATTTAAAAAAACATTTGCATTTTTTCGCATAATTTTAGATAATCGAGTAATCATTGGATAATTTGGGATTTTCGGACTGGCAACACTGATTTCTATGTAAACTTCACTATTTGATCGGTCGGTCGCCTCTCTTACGCCGCGTAGAGTGCGTTCCACTAAGCGCTCACAACGATCAAAATGTTCCTTCAGCCGTTCCACATGACGACCACGGTGGTTATGGTCGTGGCGAGAACGTCACTAATGACGTCATTATTTTCGCTCACGCCGAGCCCACAACGACCCATCTGAAGAGCTGGGTCGAGGTGGAAGTTTTGAGAAATTCGGCGCAATTTTTAAAAGTTAAAGATGGCGACAGAAAAATCACCTTGTATGACTCGGAGAGAAATATTTTAGTGTAAACTTATGTTTCTCCCGCAGATGCTCAACGTGCGACCACAGGTAAATATTCTTCATCTGAATAGCGATCAATTACACTTTCATAATTAATAATAAATGGCCTAAGTTCTCACGATCGCGATTTGGTAAAATTGCATTTCACTCTCCATCGGAACTAGAAGTTGTTTCTGAAGCATTATTGCGCTGCATCAACAAATATCCAACTGAAAGACATTTTGATTATATTTAAAAGTAAATTATTAAAATATAAATAAATTAAAACGTAACCTCTTCAGGCTTCTGACTTATTTTCGAGCCATTTGTAATGTTTACATGAAAGGTAAACGCTCCAGTCCATTCCACTTGAGTTTTCGATTGCAACGCTCGCAAGCAAGTGGAACGGGAAAAACCGAGGTCGTGAGCGTGATCGTTGTGAGCGCTTAGTGGAACGCACTCATAGTCTTTATATAGGTATGTGGCACACAAAGAGAGTAAACGTTATCTGAGTAGGAGAGTATCAAAGAGAGTAAACTGAATAGGAGGCACTAATAAGCTCTAGCCAATCAGAATCTTGTAGCATTAACGCATCATAGTGACGTACTTGGACATGAGTACAGGTGGCCCACGTAACATACAGAGTGGTCCAATATACATTCAAGAGCCTGTAACTCTCAGATACCAGAGTGCGGAATGCGCTAGTCCGCCACTGTCCAGAGCGAATGGTGGCCATGACATTACCATATACGTCACTATGACTCACAAATAATCTTTCATCTTTTTCTATTAGTGTCACCATTGTCTTATGGGGAATAGACTCTCCTATAACGTTTACTCTCTTTGGGAGAGTATTCCCCATAAGACAGTGTTGACACTAATAGAAAGAGATGAAAGATCATTTGTGAGTCAACGTGACGTATATGGATATGTCATGGCCAAAGATTAGAGGCTAGAACCTCTTTGTCATGGCAAAGATTAGAGGTTAGGTTTTCATCACATTTTTGTCATTGGTTTCGTGCACGTTTGACAGATGGTTGACATTGGAGGTAAAAAACCTACTTTTCCGATTTGTTTATGTTGGAATTGAACATTTTTACCTATTTAAAAAAATTCAGTATTGGTTTTTAAGGTAAAACAATCTTATTATTCCGATTTGTTAAACTTGCGAATACGATTTTTCAGGTAAATTGTACATGTTTGTATTTTTGACCCTGTTATCAGAATTCCATCTGCTGTTGACATAGAAAACATTGTGAAATCTCCCAGAGAAGGCAAGCAGCCTGGATACATGCCATCAAATGCTAAGACTGGTCTGATAAGTTAACGAAATATGGTAGAGTTTGTTCCAGACATTTTCACTCTGGTAAAGGAAATATGTTGAATCAATTTGATTTATTTATAATATATTTCAGTGAGTCATGAAGAGATAGTCACGATAAAAATAATATTTAATTTGGCACATTTTAATAAACTCGACTTCCCAATATTGTAGGAGAGCCAGCTTCCTTGAGGGAAGAAACCCATCCCGATTGGGTACCATCCATTAATATGGGATATGAAATAAATCATGGCAATAGCCATGTATGTGATAGATATAAAAAATTACAGGTATTTCATATGGATAAATTGGATATGGTGGTCTGCTGAGGATTTGCTAACCCAAGGATGGAATTTTTCTTTGCATTTTTTCAAGGATGGATTTTTGAACGAAGTTCCTTTACGCTTGTGGTAGGTGTGGACTGGTAGAAATCGTCACCTAAGAAAAAAGCGTTATACCCCCTCATTAGGGTATGTTAATAAGTCCAAAAAGGAATTTAAAATTTTTTAAATTTTAATTATGCACTAATCAAAATTTTCATCACAAGAACTAATATATATATATATATATATATATATATATATATATATATATATATATATATATATATATATATATATATATATATATATACATATATATATATATACATATATATATATATATATATATATAGACAGCCATCGCACACAACACACCATCGATATTCAATAATTATATTATACAAAAATAAAGAAATCATATTTCCTAAGTACAATGATCACCAAGATTATTTGGTAAACTATAAAATAAAAAAACATTAAACCAAAAAGGAAAAAAAAATACTGAAGATGCCCCTGGCCAGGGTGAAACATCTATAACACTAATTTAAGTTCGGTTTCAAAAAAAGAATCCCAATCCCAAGAACTTCCTACCAAAAATACATATGTATATAGATAGGATTGTCGGAAGAGGACAAATAAAAAACTTTCTAATTATTGGCCAGCTTTTCATTTATTTACGTATAAACATCAGGGACTAAAAGGACAACTAGTTGTAAGGATGTAAGAGAAAGGAATTTTAAAACAGTTGAAATAAGGGCAAGTTAATTAGTCATCAGTATACAAAATATGGAAAAAAAATTATTTCCCCATAAAGTTATTTAAAACAGAAATTTAACAGAATTTTTAAACAATGATACCGCAACTAGAATCTCATGTGAAAAACAATACTAACATATATTTGAATGTGCTCGTATATATAAAACACATAGTTTCCAAAAATGGTTTCACGTGATATGAAAGGACACATTCGCAACAGGGTCTTACGATGAGGAAACAACACTACATGTCGTAAAAACAATTGTCAACTGGGTGTGATGCGACTCTGCAGGGCTCAGCTGGCTTATTAGTTGGTGGCATCCAAAATGCTTTTCTACCTATCGATGTAACTTCCTCCTATTTTCGCATTATAAGTTATCAGTATTTTTATAGGTATGAGGGTTCACTTTTCCAATGACTAAGATATGAGAATTTATCTGCTTGACATATATTATTTTCCCCCATCCACAAGTTGCTAGATTGTAGGCTTCTAAACTTTCATATGCTTTCATTTCAGTCATTGTGAAAGCACTCTTCGTTTCCACTAAATAATTTACTATATCAGGATACATTATTTTGGGAAGAAGTTAAATATCTGTTGATAATTCTTCAGTTTTCAGAAGATAGGGATCAATGCCCAATACTGCAATTTCCTCTTTATACCGTTCTCGGTGATCATCATCTAAACTTGAATAATATTTTGTCAGGTCCATTGTCACAATATTTCACTCGAAACACAATAAAAACAGTAAAAATGTCGAATAAAAGTTCTATACAAAAGTAAACAAAGCCAAAATGTGAGGTTGTCGTCGTCGTCTTCTGGTTAATGGGTTTCGTCCGTAGACATATGCCCAGCTTCTTGTTGAATGTTTAAAATAGGAGGAGAATATACACTGAAGTACGTCTGGGAGATCCCATCTTCTCCTTCCTTGTAGAATCCTAGTGCAAAGGGTTAGTAAATAGAGGGTAAATATATAGCATAAAGTAGAAATAACAAAGGTATAACTTTTCTCGGTCGGGGGCAACGGCCGAGCATTTCACACCAAGAAATGTTGCCTCGGTAGATAGTAAAAGAGCCCAGGTAAATATAGATAGGGATTTGGGTTATTATTATATACTGATATACACAAATATACATGCATGTATACCTATATTTTTTTTTTTTTTTTTTTTTATATATATATATATATTTATTTTATATATATATATATATATATATATATTTTTTAAATAGTAATTATTAGACTTATAGTGAGATTGAATGTTTATTTAGGAATGTTATAATTATTTGGCAAGTCTTAATTGTTAGATTTTGCAGTGAAGATATGATATTGATGGGTGTTGGTATTTGATTTATCGCCAGGGTTTGATATAGATTTTCCTGTGCATGTAATATGTGGCATTCTAATAATATATTGTAAGGTAAATAAACTTAACTTGGTTTTACTAATTTATTTAACACTTAAATATACAACTTAATTTATGTTATTAACTACGCTACTGTATAGCTCGATCGTATGGGCTCGTTCAGACTGCCCGTGAGACTTGAGGGCTGTCTATTTATCTCCGTTACAGAATTCCCGATCTTTCGAATTCTGGCAGTTGGCGACGGCATGTTCCAATTGTTTCCAATATTGACCGTTGTTTTCCGCGGAAGAGCGACTGGATGGTTCTCGAATATCTCCGGGGATGATCTCATCGCTGTCGATGGCAACGTGTGAGGCGACAGGTCCGGCCTAGGTTCGTTACAATATGTTGTAAATCTCCAATTTCTCCGCAATCACACTGAGGGTTTGGTTTGATACCTAGTCTGTGGAGGTGCTGTGGGGTGAGGCAATGTCCTGTTCTTGCCCTAATAAAAGTTGTGAGATGTCGCCTATCTTTAAATGGGAATTTCGAAAACCATGGCTGTTTTGGAAAGGATTGTTCAATTAGTCCATAGAATGTTGGTTCATTTTCTATTGTTTCTCTCCAACTAGTTGTCCAATTTATCCATATATTTTTTTTAATGACAGGTAGGAAATTGTCCTTATTTAGTTCTATACTCATGGGGATATTTAAATTTCTGCCTATGTTTGCTAAAATGTCCGCCTTCTGATTGCCATGTATGCCCAAATGTCCTGGAATCCACGCTAAATATATCTCCCTTTCTGTCTGTTGCATATCTATAATCATTTGTTTCGTTAGGAAGCTTATGTGATCTCTTTTCTTATGGAATATTGATTGGGATATTTTTTGTATAGCTGATTTCGAGTCTGAGAATATGATTATTTTATTTTGTTCTGTTTCCAAACATATTGTTAATCCCTTGTGTATGGCTATGATTTCAGCTGTGCAGATTTGAGTAAATGTTGGTAAATTTTCGGAATATGAAATATTTAATTTGGGGATATATACTCCATATCCTGATCTATGAGAGTTTGGATCAAATGATCCATCAGTGAAAACCCACGTGAAATCTGCAAATGTTTCTGAAATTTGTAATAAGCATTCTTCATTGTTGTTCGGTCCTTATTCATGTTATATGTGGGTATCTGTATAAGTTGATTTTCTAGGCTATAATAATGACAAGGAAGTATATCATGTTGATATAGATTTCCCTGATATTCTTGCAAACTTTCATATGCTTTGACATAATACGGTTGTTCCTTCTGGACCAAAATCCCCTTCTACTACTGCATTGTTCCGCTAGTTGGGATATTAGGGAAATAATTGGTTGATCGTTATATGGGAGTTTTTCAATATGAATTTACTACTTAACCATTGTCTTCTTGTATCAAGAGAGGGTTCTGCACATTCTGCCATAAGAGCTACTATTGGAGTAGATTTCATACCCCCTGTCACTAGGCGTAAGGCTTGATATTGGATTCTGTCTAATTTGTTGAGATTCGTTTTGCTACAGGGTTTGAGTAGATGTCCTCCATAATCTAGATGAGATCTTACTAAGCCTTTATACAAGAGCATGAGCGTTTGAGGATCTGCCCCCCACCAGGTACGACAGACCGACCTCATTACATTTATTGCTTTGGATGCTTTTATTACGGTATGTTCTATTTGGGGAGCCCAATTCAGGGTGGAAGTAATAATAACCCCCAGATATTTTGTGTGACTGTGATATGGAATGATTTGGTTGTCAATATGATAGGTGGATTTATTTGACGAGATACGCCTTTTCTGAATAAAATTGCTGTTGATTTATTGGTTGCTAGATTAAAATTATATGTATTGAGCCAATTTTTTAATTTGAATAAGGCCATGTTCATTTCATGTGTTAATGTTGGGATTGAGGGCCCTTGAATTAATAATACTATATCGTCTGCATACTGAACAACTTGAATGTTATTAATGAATAGGGAATGTAGTGAATTTGTATAAATGTTAAATAGTGTGGGACTTAATGGAGACCCTTGTTGAAGTCCAAGGGATGTGCTTTGTGGGCCTGTATATTACCCTCTTTATCTTTGACATATATATTTCTATTTATTAAAAACTGTAGAACTAAATTGCTAAGTTGATTTGGAATTTCTAACTTTGTCATTTCTACGTATAACTGATATATATTCACTGTATCATAAGCTGATTTAAGATCCAGGAACACCGCCAATGTGTAAAGATTTTTACTCAAACCGTTATATATGTAGGTTGTTGAAATTAGGTAGATAAACACATTGAAATTGGAATCTGTCAGTGAAGTTTGGAATAATTATTTGTTGTTTGGTATATTCTATATTTGATTTGATTATTGTTGCTATTCCGCCTTTACCGTCTTGACGGGCCATTCGTTCTATATTATAATTAGGTATATTTAAATTGAAACTTGTGGTGAGCCAGGTTTCATTTAGTAGAATGATATCAGGATTGTGATCATTTATTAGAATTAATAAGTTATATCTATTACTATTCACACTATGGATATTCCATTGAATTACTTTCAATGAAAGATTAGTATTCTTCCATTGATTCTGCATCTTTATTTGCTAATGTATTTATGAGGATAGTTATGTATTTTTCTTTGTCTTGTTGATTCATATTAGTAAGATACTCGAGTAGAATGTTGAAGGAGTCCGGCATTTCAATTGTTGGGTTATCATTTAAATGGGATTGTATTTCAATAATTGGATTTTTACTGGAATGAGATTGTCTGGGTATATGGGGGTTACGTGATGGACCTGGTTGATATCTGGGGCTATCATATATAGGTGTATTATCGTTACCTGGAGATTTGGGATAAGAATACAAACATTCATTGTGGGCCCTAATATCGTACCCGGGGGGTGAATCTGCTCTACGCTTTCTTATTTCATTGTCTTGTTTAGTTTTTTGACTATATGATACATAATTTGGATTGTTGTTATATTCATTGAGTCTTATTTGTCTGTTCTGTAGGCTTGGATTACTATTTATATTTGGAAAATCAGTAGTTCTATAATTATATCTTTCTGGTTTTTTGGGTTTTGGTACACGTTCACTTGCATCATAAAATGAGAGATGATCATAGGTCATATAATGTCGTATACGATTTTGACGTTCAAATTCTGGGCATTGTTTACTTACAGATTGATGTTCTCCACTTTGGCAGTGACGGCATTTGGTTGGGTTGGGGCACTGGACTGTTGTATCATGAATTTTTGCACAATTCTGACATATTGATTTGCTACGGCATTGTTTTTTGGTGTGACCATAGAGGAGGCACTGGTAACATTGGATAACTGGCAAGCGATACTCTTCGACTGGCGTATATAGAGAATATATTTCTATTTCTGTTGGTAATTTTTTCCCTGAAAAAGTTAAACAAACAGTGCTTGAGGGAACATACGTTGTTACTCCTTCTACAGTTTTTTTTCGATTCAATCTCCTGGCGTTGATTACCTTACAATTCACCAGTTTTGTATTTGTTTATCTATTATTTCTTTTTCTGTTACATCTTCATCCATATATCGTATAATGCCTTTGCAGGTAATATTATTTCCCGGAATGAAACATTCCAAGCCTTTGGATTTTATGATTTCGCTATTTAGGAAACTGTTTGCTGCACTAAAGGTTTTGAATTCCACACTCATTCGATTTCGACCCTTGCGTTTGAGTTTTTTTAATTCGCCAATTTTTAGGTTATAGATCATTTTGGCTACTGATAATTGGTGTAAATTTCCAATGTTAGATGTTCCATCTGTATTATCTTTTGAGTTTTATATACACCTCATATGGTCCTGGGTTTGTGTATGAATATAGTAGTTGATGTGAATTACCTTGATTAATTACCGGAGATGTATTTGTGTTATCTTTATCGGGGGGGTCCTTCCCCCCCGAGTCTTGTGTCATGTTTGCCGCTCTGTTTGCTTTAATATATTACGATCTTCACTAAAATATTGTTGGAGGTTAGGTTTTTTGTTTATTCATATGGAATGATAAGGATAAAGGTTCTATCTCAGTGTAAAAGTATATTAAAAACATATGTTGGATTCATACAAAGTATATGTGAATGAGAGTTTATATCAGATTATGTTCATCTTCCAGCATTTGCATAATCCAGATATTGATAAAATGTATTCCCGATGAATTGATGGCCACTAAAGAAGAATGTGCTGAAATCTGAATATCTTCTATAAATTCCAGTACTAATAAATTTGCCACATTCATTTTCAAGAACTCGAAGTACACATAAGTAAAGAGAAGATAACAAAATATTAATCAATGCCGTAATACATTTTTTAACCCTCAACAACAAAAACCAAATCTGTCAACCTTCACAAGTTGAACCGAAGCCTACCGTGACGTCATACAATAGTTAACCTGGTTTGCGTGGTTAAGTTCGAAGAAAAATGACTTTTGTGTGGCATAGCCCTTTTCATTCTGGAAAATATTTTGTTCGCATGCCTCAACTTTCGCCATGTTTTTCGTACACTTTATACGTGTATAATCAGTGAATATGCGCTATAATTCCCGATATTGGTATATCGTCCGTAGTAGACAGGTCAAAAAAAAACAAACAAGCAAGTTAAGTCCGAAATTTTCATATTTCCCGTTTTTTTTTAACATGACGGATGCGCTTGCGCGTAACTTGTGAAAATGCCTATTACGTTAGATTTACAAACACTATGGAGTAAACTCTCTTTACTCGGAGTTGGTATTATGGTATATGAACACGCCACGCCCTGTTGAAAGTTATGTCACATGTCACTTGTCACAGCTTGAGGAAAATGAATCATAGACATGAATAGAAAATTTTCGTCAATATGGTCGAGTGTAAATATAATTAATATTGGTCGTCAATTTCATTATTCAATTGAATCGGAACGTGTAAATTCGCACTAACCATCTTCAATTGGAATAAATCTCTTCAGATATTGATCTCATCTGATTTATTTCTGGAATATACCATAATGGCTTCAGAACACTACAAATGTAAAGGAGAACTTGCAATAACGGATATTGAGGAAGCTGAAGCAAAACATAACGCGTGTGGGACTTTTTTTAACATTCATGATATTTTAATCGGAGAAATAATAAAGGAAGAGGCTACCGAAGACAACCCGATTAGTGAATATGTAGTATCTAATGAATGTCTGGAAAATAATGGGAATCGAAAATTTGATGATACAATTCAAGTGAAATCGAGGTTATGCTGCGAGACGGTGTTGAAGACCCCACAGAATCAAAGTTTTCGCCAGTTTGTGAGTTTCCTTTAAAAAGTATTAAATGTTGGCAGTTGAAAGTTGAAATTCGGTATATTTTGGTGATCCAAAAATATTTTGAAAAAATAATTAATTGGAAAGCTTTTATTCAAATGCTCTAGAAAGTAAAAAATGATTGCTTTGAATGTGCGATATAGGTTATTCCGTGAGTCATAGATTCAAGAGCTTGTCGCGCAAAGTTTTAAGTTCGACAAGCTGTTGAATCTATAAGTCACGAAAAAACCTACGTTATCCAGCTAAAACAATTATTTTTTACTTTTTAGTGCATTTGAATGAAAGTTTGTCTCAAAAAGGTGTTTTATTAATTATTTTATTTTGTGCTATTTAGTAAGTACGCCTTAATTTATGCAGTTTTGTTGAGGCCTCTTTCCTGTAAGTTCTGAGCTATCTAGTTATTCAATGAAGAGACCATCTAAAGATTAACTCGTCCGCCCTCCTGATGCTGCCATTTTCAATTTATGAATTCTGACAAAAAATCAATATTCTTTGACTAAATTAATAATCTCCGACCCCAAAAACCCCAACATACCAATTTTGAATAATTACAAAAACTCGTCCGCCAGCTTGAATTTATGAATTAATTCATCTAAATTTTCTGACAAGAATACCATTGAAGTATCACCTGCAAACTGAACTGTAAATTGATCAGTGATAGTTGTGAGTTTATTAGTGTAGATAATGTATAGCAATGGTCCAATCTTTTATTTATTTATTTATTCAACGGGTAGTCCCAATTACAATTTGTTGTATAAAAAGAAGAAATTTATTAAAATCCTAAACTAGACTAAAGATAATTAATACATAATACAATACTAATAATAATATAAAACACAATACAAGTCCACTAAAGTGGTAAAATACAATACAATATAGTGGTATAATATCATTAAAAATACAAAGCTATATAATAATAATGGAATGAAATAATACTACAGAATCATGAAAGGAAGTGTTTCAGGAAATAATGCGACTCAATTCAATTTTAATGGTGTTTGTGGAGCTGCTAATAACCTGTTGATACTTATTTCCATTTCTGAGCATTCGGGTGAGCGGAGAGAAAAAACCATAATTTGTGGAGTGAAACGGTATTTTAAATATTTCAGTACTAACTCTGGTCTGTCTACTGACATTAATGGTAATTAAAGATAAAATCTCCTCACAGTTGATGGTGCCAGATAATATTTTGTTTAAAAAATATACATCTATAATAATTCTTCTATTCTCTAAAGATAATAGGTTCTCTAATGTTTTTGTATGAATATTCTCCCCTTCTTAGACCTAGCTTGTATGCACAAATCCTAAGGAAAGTATTTTGTACAGCTTCAATTTGTTTTATGTGTAACTCATAATATGGGCACCAGATTATTGAAGCATACTCCAATAATTATCTCACTAATGAACAATATAATAACTTGAGAAGTTCTTACATGATCTATTAATGAAGCCTAACATCTTGAGTGATTTAGATATAATATACTCATTATGTGATCTAAAGTTCAATTCACTATCAAACATGATCCTCAAGTCCTGTGTTAATTCTAAATGTTGGCTATAACATTCAGATATATTCAAGTCCATGTGATTATTACCACTCCATTCATAAAATTGTGACAAATTCTCTTGTAAGAGTGAGACATCGTTTATGGAAGAGATTGATTTAAATATTTTTACGTCATCAGCAAAAATGAGTACCTCACTATGTTTTATAAATGTAACAAGGTCATTAATGAATAGGTTGAATAACAAAGGTCCACAGTGGGATCCTTGAGGAACACCTGAAGATACAGGGATTGTGATTGATACACAGCCTCCTATTTTCACATGGCTTCTACCAGATAAGAAACTCTGTATCCACTGCAAAATTGGTCCATAAAAACCCAGCGAAGACAGTTTGGCAATGTGCAACTCTTGGTTGACCCTGTCAAAGGCTTTAGAATAATCTGTATAGATAGAGTCTACCTGTAATCTTTTCTCCATAGCACTTGAGACATAATTTTCATGAACGAGTAGGTTCGACACAGTTGATTTATTAGCCACAAATCCATGTTGCTGTGGAGATATTGTCGTGAATTGGGGTTTGTTCACGACTAACTAGGTAGATTCTGACCCTTTGATGATTAAAAACACTTTGTAAAAAAAATATAGAAACATATTTATTAAAATGAAACAATGAATCCCTTCTAGAACCTAGTTATAAATTTCAAATGTATATAGCAGATATGTTTTACTTACACAAATAACTGTGGACTAATTCCAAAAACCATACTCTTCAAATTGATAATAGGGCTTCTTAACCTTTCAAGTCTCAAGTCTCTCAAGTGCCCCCATTTCCCAATCTCTTTGGGCACGGCCAAAGCCCAACGTCGACTCCCCGATCAAACCATCAGTCGTCACTTTTAAAACCTCCTGTTTATGTTTGACACTAATTCGTGTTTTGCAGACTAACACATTTGTGACCCACTTGGAAATTATACTCATTGATTTACTCTACGGGGTGTTCGATACATTTTTGACAATACCCCCCCGTCCAAAATCGCGCGCCCTGAGCGATAATATTTCAGAACAACTGATGATTCGATACAGGTTTACAGGTACCATGAAACTTGCAATACAATAAAAATTTCAATTATAACAAATTACAATACGAATTACAATACAATTATTCAAATGTAAATCTGTGGAAGACGTCCGCTTGCACCATCTTCTCCTGGATTCTCCTACCCCTTGCTGTATCTTCCATCTGACTGGCTGGTTTTTCTGGACGATACTGTTTCATTCACTAGAGCTCGGTGTAGCATGACTCGTCATTGCCTGAGGTCAACTGGCTTGGTGTGGATCAACTCGGCTGTACTGGACCCAGTACGCTGTGTCCCAATGGTATTACTTAGTAATGCTAGGCCTGGTAAGACTATATCTGATCGGGCTTCGTATGACTCAGACTACTGGACAGGGTCAGCCTGATTGGACTTCACACGCCTAGGTTCAGTTGGACTGGATTTGGCATGGCTTCGGCCTGTCTGAAATTGGCATAGCTTGGTTGAACTCAATATGGCATGAAATGGTACAACTTGATATGGCTATTCACTCAGAGACTTGGCTTGACTGGCTGGATTACTATATTTTGAATCGTCTCTTCTCTATTCTAAAGGGCTTCTCTTGGAGTGGTACAAGGCTTACGACTCTTCGGCATTCCTTACAGGGGTTATTATCTATAACAATCACAAAATCAAATACTGAATATAATACTACCATTGAATTACATGACAAATACCGTGCCCCAGAATATACAAAAAATAATCAACCTTATTACTAACAAATCCTTGTCCATATATAATCATTATAATAAATCAATTTTCATTAAAAATACTCTTCAAATAGTATAGTAATATTTATTTCTTTTCATTGTACCCCCAGTAATATTTGTAACAAGTCCAAAACATTATTTCATCTCTCACTCAGAATAAAACACCCATTTTCACATTGCGAGTGTAAATTTTGTAATGTGATATCCTGAAATTCATTGCCTAGGATCAGAAGCAGGATACAACAAAACAATTTCACACTCTTATTTCACATTTAACCACATTCTTTCATTTCTATTCGACCTCATTCAAATACTCATTCACTAAAATACTGTGCACAGTTTCGTCACTTGTTTTATACTTCACCCTTCAAATTGAATTGACATGTCGGCCATGGCCTTATTTCCTTGTTTCCTTTTTCCATAAATCATCTCCTTTTTAAGATCAAAATCTCATGACCGAAATATTGTTCGTGAACATTTCTTAAAATCTACCTAAAACATAAAATGAAAATTTATCAATTAAGCTTCATCAACAACTGGACTTCATGGGTCATTATATTTCAAAATGCGGCTCACGTGAATCACGTCCGTTTTCGCAATCTTTGTCTGTCCCAGCTTTACTCTATATGTAACTGGACACAGGGGCGTAAATACCTCAACTTTTGTCCAGCTTTCTCCCTCCATATATATATCAAATAAAATTTATAATCTACCTAATTATACTCCAATAACATCAATCAATCAATCAATCAATTTATTAGTTAAAAAAGTGTTCAATTACAACACAGGAACCTACATTGTAACATACTAACTTAGGTAACACGTCAGATGAGCTTAAAAAAGACAGACACCAATCTACATAACATTAAAACTAGGCTGTCAGAAGTAAAAAGCAGTATTTGTACACAGAAAAATAGTATTTGTAAACGGAACAGTATGCACAAGTTACAATTAATAACACACACTATAATTAACAAGACATGTTAAAAGCAACTATTTTTAAAACAATCGGTGAGAAAATTTCATTTCTGTAGAAATTCGTCAACGGAGTAGTGTGATTTGTTGAAAATATAAACAGGATGTTCATATAATCCATCTTTGCAAAGTGAGATTGCTTCTTGAAAATGTGTTTCCCATTTCTTCCGGTCTTCCTGATGATCGTGGAAGCGTGAAATAGATTTTCGTCGACAAAAATGTATTGAAGACCTAGTGAATGCGATGTCTCTCCTGCGTCAATGTTACGAATGATTTCTGGTGAGTACTCTCTTTTGGAAAACATTCTTCTTTTCCTCATTCATCTTTATGAGTTCTTAATTAAGACTGGAATAAAAAATCAAATAACTATCTGAATGAAAATGCAAATTTTCAATTTCAGATTTTTTCTTTTGAGTTAGGGCCTTTTCAGAATATCTATCAGATGTAGTTCAATGTCCAGCGTGGCTTTAGCCGGGGAAGTAGTTGTTTTCTGTTAGACATTCACAAAAAATAACTTCATTTTAATCGTAGATTTTTCAATTCACAGAAAAATATTTCTATCAATATTCAATTGAGAATGTTTCCCTTTTCAACAGGAGTAGTGTGCTTTCAGCACAAGATGGTTTTTCAGCTTAGCTTTAAAGGAATGTAAGCTAGAGGCAGATTTGATATTGTCGTCAAGAGCATTATAGAGTCTGACACCAATCGATCCCGGATGATTCTGCGACACTGATAGTCTAGCGAATGGTTGTTGTAGTTCATATTTATTTCTAGTACTATAGTCGTGAGAGTCTCCACAAGTAGGAATATTAGTAATATTCCTTCTCACATAGACAATGCAGTGGTATATAAACAAACATGGTAGAGTCATTATACCGATTTTAACAAAAAGTTGTTTGCAATGTTCTCTCGGGCGTACCGCCATCATTAACCTTACTGCTTTTTTTTGAATGGCGAATATTTCTTGTGCCTTGGATGTAGCACCCCAATGAATTATTTCATAGCACATAAATGACTGAATAAGACTAAAATATACCAGTTTCGAGACTTCAAGAGAGAGTGTGTTTTTCAATTGACGGAGTAGAAATATGTGTTTACTGAGCTTGAGTTTTATATACTCAATATGATTGCTCCAGGTGAGTTTAGAATCAATATTGATTCCTAGAAATCTTGTGTCAGAGACTTGTCGAATTGATGTATTGTTCAGCTTCACTAGGTGGCTGCTATCTATTGAAGAATTTTTTGTAACAAAATTAATCATTTGAGTTTTGGTTATATTGAGAACTAGTCCATTCAAATCACACCACTCGGAGAGTTGATTTGTAGCATTCTGCGCATTACAAAGCATAGTGGGAATACTATCAGCTGATATAACGAGATTGTTATCATCTGCATATACAATCGATAGAGAAGCAGCAGAGCAATAAGTCGGAAGGTCATTAATAAAACAAATAAACAGCAGGGGCCCGAGTACTGATCCCTGTGGTACGCCTGTCGAGATATATCGAATATCTGAGAAGGTAGCGTTCAGATATACTCTTTGGCTACGACCTTCAAGGTAGGTTACGATCCAATTCAGTGCTGCTCCCCTTACACCATAAAGTTCCAATTTATATAATAACAGATCATGGTCAACAAGATCAAAAGCCTTACTCATATCAAAAAACAGTGCCAACGTGTTGTGTTTGCTGTCAAGAGCATCAGTTACATGCTTTAATAGCACATCAATGGCAGTGCCAGTGGATTTGTTTTGTCTAAATCCGTTCTGACTTGAGCTAAATAGGTTGAGATTTTCAAAATATTTGTATAGTCGTACATAGTAACAGTACTCCCCTACCTTTGCCAACTGACTCAGAAGGGCAATAGGACGGTAATTACCACAGCCTTGACGAGAACCCTTGCCTTTATAAATTGGTAGAATTTTTGATATTTTTAAGACATCAGGGAACACGCCTACCTGAAAGCTGTGGTTGACAATGTGACTCAGCGGTTCTGAGATAATATCAGCAATAGTCGATAGTATATGCCCTGGTATCTCATCGACACCTGCAGATCTTTTCCGACTGACTTTTTTATGGTTTCTTCAATTTCATACTTTGTTGTTGGTGAAAGGTATATGCTGTTGGCCTTGGATTTCATATGTTTGATGTTGCTTGATGAGGGTTTAATGCGACCAGAACTAATACTAGAGAAATGATTGCTAAATAGGTTACACAATTCATGACTGTTGCTAATGCAGGATCCCATACTATCAGTTAAACTGATAGCATCACCTGCAGATCTGTTCTGATGTTCCTTAATTATATTCCAACATTCCTTTACTTTGTTGTCCGCCACAGCTATTCTACTGTCATTTGAGGTTCGTTTGGCAAGGTTTAATTTTATTTGATAAATTTGCTTAAGCTCTAAAAAATTTTTATGGTAAAATTCACTCTGATTTGATTTATCTAAAATTGACATTTCATTTAGCATTCTACTTAATTCTTTTACTTCCTCAGGCACCCATTTTGATTTATTTTTCTTGCTGCATGACACTTTTCGTTTAGGAAACACCGCATTGAAAAGTGACATAAATTGGTCATAAAAATACCCAAACTTCAGATATGCGAAAAAGCTCAGACCAATCGACTGCTGAGAGTGAGACTCTGAATCTTTCAACATTATTCTTACTAAAGCACCTTTTCATTAGATTTGCATTCCTGTTGTAAAAAGAGTAATGGACGGTAGCTATCTGAAATGTGTGGTCCGACAGGAAGGTATGTTTGATCTCAGTGTGTAATGAAGCTACATTAGAAAAAATATTATCAATGCAAGTGGCAGAATCACCCGCAATACGAGTAGGTTTATTTATTTGTGGTTTCAAATTGAACTGTTCTAGCAGGTTCAAGAAATTCGATCGAAGGTTACTGGGCTTCAACAGGTCTATGTTGAAATCTCCGCAGACAATTATATCATATGTAGGACTACCGAGTCACGGGACTTTTACTCCGCCAGCTGGTGTCCTTCCCCCTGGTAGAGATATTCTGCGGCCCCCTTCTACAGAGCCAAAAGCGTATAAGTCACGTATCTAATAACACAAAAAATACCTATAAACGGCGCCATAAAAACGCTCGAAAATTGCTTAACAAACGCGACTAAATCGCCTGTACGAAAGAAAAAACGAACAGTAAAATCGTCAACACTCTGCAGGAACTACCGTTTAACGAAATCACATTGTAAGGTATATCTTCAGACCGTCCTCGAACAGCATCTCATCTGCTGCTATCCGCTGACCACGCCCCTATCCTTAAGAACCTCATATCTCCATGAAAAAAAATTATCCACTATGGCCCTACCTTGACCTTCGTATTCTCCCAATCATGGTCCTACCTCGACCTACTCCATGCCCATTTCCTATAGAGCCTCCTATTCCTAAAAAAATCTCCAATGTGGTCGTACCTTGACCTACTAAAACAAGATCTTCTTCAATCCTCATAATGGTCCTGCCTTCTTCAGCAGAACATCTCCCCAGGCCCACCTCTTCTCGGCGCCCACAGCAGCTACAAAAAGGCAACTTACTCTGCCTGCAGACTAATATCGCTATAACAAAACTCATAGTTTCGACAAACAACTACTCCCCGGACACACCCCGACGAACATTGAATTGCATTCAGCAAATATTCATTTTTGTCCACTAGTTCTCTGCATATAATCGCACTTTTCATTTTTCGAAGCCCATTGCTCTCAATTACTCAAAAATCATCTGTCTCACACTTTTATCGACTGCTTACATCCAGCAGCCTTAAAATAATACATCGCTTTTACCATCAATAATGGCCTAAACTCAGTGACTGCTTCTACCAACAGCAAAAACTCTTCATCGAAAGCTCCTAATTTCATCCAAACAGCTCCTACTACTTAATCCTGCTTTTCTCAGCAGCTCACAAAATCACCCTCAAACAGGAGCAAAACAAAACGCAAAATCTACAACAACTTCTTCCAACCTCCAAAATCTTCAACACGGGCTAATTGGGGCCCACTTTTTCCTCAATACGGTCCCTATTCCTCACAACTGCCCTTCCTAACCACCCACAAAATTATTTTCCATCTGGGCCTACAATTTCTCCAATATCTAAGTTTTTCATCCACAAAAATTTCCAAAAACAACCTCTCCTGGCTAACAAGTGTTTTCCCCAAAATAAATCCTTGTCTCAATCCTAAAATAAAAGAACTAACCATTTATCCCCAAAACCTGCAAGTGTAAATCTCCCAAATCTCCTGTAAAAATCAAAATCCTGTAACAAAATAACCAGAAAAATTATCTTAAAATTCGCTCCATCAAAAATCATATTCCCAATCGAAAAACAACTTATTCAAATTTTATAAAAAAATCACTACGAAAAACACATACACAAAATATTATTTTCCTGAAATTAAATCGTTAGAATAACTTTTGCATCAATAGCATTTACTCGTGTTCATTTTACCATATAGCGTACCTTCGTCAAAAGAATTATTCAAAACGCTATTGTTGCACATACCTAGGTAGAAGCTATTCATTTACAATAAAACATATGGGTCAGCAAATTCTACCTAGCTGTATCGGAATCTAGGTAAAATTGATGATTACTGAATATATTTATTTTCTCAATATACTTTCGAATAGATTACAAAATTGGAAATGATCCATTATGAAGAATGGATCCACACAAAGAAAACACGGCACCTCCACCACTTGTCGTGAATTGGGGTTTGTTCACGACTAACTAGGTAGATTCTGACCCTTTGATGATTAAAAACACTTTATAAAAAAAATATAGAAACATATTTATCAAAATGAAACAATGAATCCCTTCTAGAACCTAGTTATAAATTTCAAATGTATATAGCAGATATGTTTTACTTACACAAATAACCGTGGACTAATTCCAAAAACCATACTCTTCAAATTGATAATAGGGCTTCTTAACCTTTCAAGTCTCAAGTGTCCCCATTTCCCAATCTCTTTGGGCACGGCCAAAGCCCAACGTCGACTCCCCGATCAAACCATCAGTCGTCACTTTTAAAACCTCTTGTTTATGTTTGACACTAATTCATGTTTTGCAGAATAACAATATTGTGACCCACTTGGAAATTATACTCATTGATTTACTCTACGGGGTGTTCGATACATTTTTGACAATATTATACTTTTGCTTTGCCAAGTCATATGCCTGTTTACTAAAAAGTCAAAAAGTTTGGGTATTTCTGATTGGGTGCAAACGGCTCTATAATTGCCGATATCATCTCTTGCCCCTGATTTATGTATGGGTTTCAGAAAGCTTTGTTTCAAAGAATCTGGGAAAATACCAGAACTAAGAGATAGATTAAAAAGTTGAGTAAGAGGAGTTGCTAGGGTATAAATACAATTCTTTAACAAAATTGAAGGAACATTATCTGGACCAGAGGAAAACTTGGAGGGTATAAAGTTGACTATGTCAATTACTTCTACGACGCTGATCTCAACATTACCGAAGTTTATACATTTATCGAATGCATAATTAGGCGTATGTACATTATCATGAGAAGTGAACGCAGAGGAAAAATGCTTTGCAAAAAGATTAACAACCCCGTCTAGAGAGTTTTCATATTGGTTCTGTAAGTGCATTTTGTCTGGAAGATCATAATTTTTTCGCTTATCATTAACAAATCTCCAGAATGATTTTGGATTCAAATTTATATTGTTTTCCATATTGGTAATATAACATTTGTAGCAATAATCACTAACTTGTTTACATTGATTGCGAACTTCTGAAAAAACTCTGTAATCATCATAATCACCAGATTGTTTGTGAAGTTTTGTTTTATCTTTTACGAGATGTATCAATTCTGGGCTGAACCAAGTAGGGAAGTGTGAAGTTTTGTATAACTTAACACAGGAACAAAGAGGTTTATTGCATCATAAATTAAATTGTAAAGCGTGTTAGTGGTTTCATTAACGTCTAGGTGACACTGCTGATTCCAATCGAAGTTTGCGAAAAAATTGTTGATTGCCAGGTAATCTGCATTTTTAAAGGAAATTCTCGGTAGTGGATTTTTTTCCTTCATCGACACTACAACTAATAGCAATGGGTTCGTGATGAATACTACTTGGAAATAATATGTCATCTGCTTTCGATACCTCTAAACGAAAAATATTTGAAAAAACCAAATCCAAGAGTCTATTTCTACTATTTCTTATGAAGTTGCTTGGATACATATGTAAATACCCAAAGGTATTTGCAAGTTGTAACGCTCCGGGGTGATTAGATTCATTGACCGTGACACCTAAGTTATCATTTTTCCAATTAACATTTGGTACATTGTAGTCACCGCATATAATGAGTCTGCTATTTGGATAAGTCATAACTAAAGATTCAACACACTCACAGTGGGTATTATATAATAGAGTATCGGATGCAGGAGGGATATAACAGGAACCTAAAATATAGTTGAAATGTTGAAAATGTACTTTAACAAACAAGTGCTCAATCATGTCATCTAACGGAAGGTGACTAGATTTCAATCGTTTCCTAGTGGCTATTAATACCCTCTCCCTCTCAATTTGACTGTATTTCTAACAGAGTCTCTGTCTTTCCTGAAATTATCATAATCAGTCAAATTGAGGTCTGAGTTGAGAAAATCTGATGTTAGCCAAGTTTCAACCAATATAATTATGTCATATGAACAAATAGGGACAGACTGCTGAAACTCAATTAATTTAGTTCTCATACCACCTACATTTTGAAAATAAATCAAGAGATCTAATGCTGATTGCTGACTACCCGGTTTTATGCGTTTTAGCATAGTCTATTGCTATATAAGTGAATTTTTTAAACTAATTTTATTTTTTAATTTGTTATCTTTAGCATGTCAATGAAAAGGTAAAAATGACAGTTAGATAATTATTTCATTTATGTTTTTTTCATTAGTTTTGGTTCATCAAACTTAATAATAGTTGGAACTCAAATTTCAGATTCCTGGGAAAATATGGATTACATACCAGTTATAGTAAAGAATGAAGATCACTTTGAATGTACAGAAGGTCCACCAAAAAATTGTGTAAAATCAAAAACGGAGACACTTAAAACTGAGTATGACATTGATATTATTTATGAAGATGTCAAGCCTCAAATATGCGAGGAAAAATCAAGTGGAAATAATGAAAATGAGCCCTACTTAAACTCCCTTACTGATATATCAATTGGAACAGGAGTTGGACCAAACTTTTCAATAGGTAAGGTGGTTTTTATTCAACAAAAATGTTCATTCCCCTGTTTTGAAGCCTTTGTAAGGCATTTATTTTGTCTAAAGCAAAAGCATACAATAAACTTGCAGAGAAGTCGGGAGTGTGGCAGTATAATTGTATTAAATACGGCGATTTTAGAAAAACTTGAGAGATTTTGGGAAATTCTACTGAAGAAAATTAGTTTCTTATATATTTTCTCAAGGATGTACGAGAAATGAGAATTGAATAACAGAATGTTGTCATTCATGAAACCGAGATACTTGAATTCATTTACAAATTCTATGTTTTCATTGTCAATGGTAAGTGTACAGTTGCTGATATTAAATTAGAATATCTAGAAGACGTCAAAATCATTGCTTTGGTTTTGGTAGTTTGAGTTAAGCCTATTGTTATTTAAGTACTCACTAAACATTGACAATGATTTATTATTACAAGCTTTTATTTAACTTCTTCGTTCGTATGTCATTCTTTCCGGTTCAAAATTTGTAATCCATTTTTGGAGCACTTGTAACATCCGATTGAGCTGAAATTTGGCAAGTGTTCATAATTCCGGTGACAATGCATTATGAAATTTTTTAAAGAGAAAAAAACAAAATGGTGGCTCCAAGATGGTTTTGTGATTATGGTATGATTCAATTCAAAATTGGTATGTGGGGGTTTCCGGGAAAGGAGATTATGAATTTTTTGTCAAAATTCAAAAATTCAACATGGCGGCTCCAAGATGGCGGAGGAGTTTTGTGATTATGGTCCGATTCTATTCACAATTTGTATGGGGGGTTTTCAAAGTCGGAGATTATGAATTTTTTGTCAAAATTTATGAAATTGAAATGGTGGCTCAGGGAGTTTTTGTTAGGAAAAAAAAACAAAATGGCGTTCCAAGATTTAGGTTTATAGTCTGATTCGATTCAAAATTGGTACGTGGGGGTTTTCAGGGTGGAAGATTATGAATTTTTCTTCAAAATTCATAAAACCAAAATGGCGGCTCCAAGATGGCCGATGATCTCTGTGCTTATGGTCCGATTCTATGCAAAATTGGTATGTGGGGGGTTTTCGGAGTCAGTCAGAAATGAGCAGTCAGTCAGATGATAGTCTTTGGAATATTGTTGAGCATTCTAATTGTGAACAAGTATTGTTATAGTAAACTATTGAGTTGTGTTTCAAAGTGGAATAATTAGATTGAATTTATCGGACTACCCCAGTTTCGTAACAATATATTATTGAGCTTGTTTTCCACTTTTCAGTTGATTCTTTCTTACGCAGTTGTTTTTTTAATAATAATTGGGTTTATTAATATTTTTTTTCTGATTTGAACATGTTTTACTTTTACTTTTCAACTACATATGTTTTCCTTTATGGCATTGATATTCATTATTTGCATTCTGTAAATCCTTCTGTGAGGATTTCTTGTGATGATGATAAATACATTTTTTTTAAATTCATGCAAATAGCTCACCTTTTCTTGTATGAAGATTTCATTGGATGAATCTATCAATTTCCCACTTTATCTTCAGATTCCAGAACATGGCCCCAACAAAGTATAGAAGAGGATGGAACAGTGGTGGAAAGAGACAGTGGTACAAGGAAGGCACCTACAATAACTATTGATTCGAGTAATTGTCCGATAATTCAGAATTGTCCTCCAGAATCTAAACAGGAATTTAAAGAGATACCTCATACTGGAGGAATGCCATTTCAGTGTAAATCATGTTCCAAGTCTTTTACTGTGAAGCATAATTTGTTGGGGCATGAGAGAACTCACACAGGACAAGAACAATTTGAATGCAAATATTGTACAAAATCGTTTACCCTGAAAGCGCATCTTACGGTACATAAGAGAGTTCATACGGGAGAAAAACCATTTCAATGCAAAGTTTGTTTAAAATTGTTTTCCCATAAGAACAATCTCACGATTCATGAGAGAGTTCATACGGGAGAAAAACCATTTCAATGCAAAACTTGTTTGAAATTGTTTTCCCAGAAAGCCAGTCTCACGAAACATGAGGGGGTTCATACGGGAGAAAAACCTTTTCAATGCAAAATTTGTTTGAAATTGTTTTCCCAGAAAACCAGTCTCGTGAAACATGAGAGAGTTCATACGAAAAAAAAAACATTTCAATGCAAAGTTTGTTTAAAATTGTTTTCCCATAAGACCAATCTCACGATTCACAGAAGTTCATAGAAAAAACCTTTTCAATGCAAAATTTGTTTAAATTGTTTTCCCAGAAAACCAGTCTCGTGAAACATGAGAGAGTTCATACGAAAAAAAAACATTTCAATGCAAAGTTTGTTTAAAATTGTTTTCCCATAAGACCAATCTCACGATTCATGAGAGAGTTCATACGAAAAAAAAACCTTTTCAATGCAAAATTTGTTTAAAATTGTTTTCCCAGAAGGCCCATCTTACGAAACATGAGACAGTTCATACGGGAAAAAACATTTTCAATGCAAAATTTGTTTAAAATTGTTTTCCCAGAAGAGCAATCTCACGAAACATGAGAGGGTTCATACGGGAGAAAAATCATTTCAATGCAAAGTTTGTTTAAAATTGTTTTCTCATAAAACCAATCTCACGATTCAGAGAGAGTTCATACGAGAGAAAAACCATTTCAATGCAAAATTTGTTTAAAATTGTTTTCCCAGAAGAGCAATCTCACGAAACATGAGAGGGTTCATACGGGAGAAAAATCATTTCAATGCAAAGTTTGTTTAAAATTGTTTTCACGGAAGGCCAATCTAACGAAACATGAGAGTTCATATGGGAAAAACACCATCCAATGCAAAATTCGTTAAAAATTGTTTTCCCAGAAAATCCATCTCACGGTACATGAGAGAGTTCATACGGGAGAAAAACCATGTCAATGCAAAGTTAGTAATAAATTGTAATTCTTTGAGGCTAGATGGTAAGCAAATCTTGCATGTACATTTTTAATAGAGTTAGGTATTTTCAACAATTTGTTTCACAATATTATGCGAGAAATCCTCAAAACTCGAAGGCTTCTGTTGTGTATGAATGTTTTTGAATGTTGAATATGTTTCATGTGAATCATATTCCAAATTTTGGATTTATGCTTTACACATGAATAAGGTATTAATATCAATATTCTGATGAGCTAGTAATGCCCGAGAGATATCATCATATTGCTTATCACTTTCAAATTATTACGGATCATGATAATAAATCTTTGAAATATACAATTCCTTACCATGATTTTTGGAACACAAACTTGATCGGTTTAAATGATTACTTGGCAAATATTGATTAGAACTCTTCCCTTGATAGTGAAGATGTAGAGCAATTTTATGACATACTTTACACTGCTTTCAATATTTTTGTCCCTGTTAAATACTTCCGATCTAGTAATTTTCCTAATTGGTTTTCATCTGATCTCAAACACCTTAATATTGATAAAAAGATAGCTCATAAAAAATTTAAACAAACACGTTCTCACAATGACTACCAGAGGCTTTCTGCTTTGCGTGATCAATGCAAATTACTCAGTAGTGATTGGCACAAGAAATATATTGACAGATTGGAAGCTGAATTAGCCTCTAATCCATCATGTTTTTGGAGACATATCAAAGAAAAAATTGTGTTTACACTCTTATCAGACCAATATTTTGTCGTGGCTCCCAGGTGTTAGTTATAACAACCACCCACCTGTTCGCCAAATGTTATGGGTTGCTCCACACTCAGGGTGTTAATTAATAATGTACCTAACCGACTACCAAATGAGTAGATGGTCGGGGTTTTAATAATTACCCCAAGTATGTATTGAAAGGGAGATCTTAATCGCCCAGGGAGTTGTTAATCAAAGAGATCTTCGAATAACATAGAAGAAGATCTAAGAGCGGCTTTAGTCTTCCTCTCTACCCTGAGAGATAGTTGAGCGTGGGTTGTTCATTTATAATTCAGATTTACAGACCTTACTATTATTCGAATTCACAGGAAATAATGCACAGGCTAGAGTAAATAAAAACGTATATAATTAAGCTAATTTTAAAATACACACTCAATCGTGTAACATAACCAATCAAAACAAAATATAATATTTCGCTATCAAACAATTATAGAAGATGATAGTATGTCAAGTTTTGGTCTACAAAAGGGTAATCACTATTATCAATATTTCTCTTCATTATTATCCTTTTTACTTTCGACCAAGGTATAACGCATAACCCTGTATATGATAGTAACCAAAATATTTAGGAATAAAGTACTTGGAGAATTGACTTTCCAAACATGATCTTTCAAAAGTACTTACATAATTCTCAGGTAAATCACTTGCACTCACATTAACAATTGATTAGACGAATAGAAATTATTACTTTTACTCGCGACTTCATTAATTTGTATTATTACGGTTTTATCCTTTACTTTCGTGTATTAACTTTATCTAGCTACTTTTACTGGACTATGAATAGAGATTATGAAATTGGCATTGAAAATATGCAAGATTTATGGTAGCACTAATAAACAGATGATGACCCGGTAGATATTATATTCGTAGAGCCGATGTGACATTGTAGATTACTTTTTGAACAATAACTTATTTTGCACTAAGGTAGAGATTTAATGTTGCAACCAATTTCGCTTCATTATGATTTATCTTGAATTTCTTGTATGTGTAACTTTGCTTATTTCAGCATTGTACTTGTAATAACTTTTTCTAATTAAATGCTCGCGTACATGGAGTCAAGTATATCTGATGACTGTCGACTTATTACTATTCACCTCTTTTAGATTCAAGTTTCTTTATATATATTCTCGGTTCCCTCCTCTCGTTTGGGTTATTTCAGTAATTTAATGCGTGATTTTTATGTGTACTCATTAATGGTGTTTATTATACCAGCGCATAAGAATGCTTCAAATAGACCGCCCATCCAATGATGTATTTATAGATTTTTATGTGCAGTCGGCATCTGTCCCTAAAAATGTCGGCTACATTTACAATTTAATTTATTACAGAAAAGAATTTCTCCTGTGATATTCACCGCGAACAAAGAGTTACTCTTCAACCGCATTAGGTCATTAAATGAACAATCTGAGATAAGTATGCATTCCTTCAAGAGTTAATGGTGCATGTGTTAGAATTGGATAATGGTTATTTCTTTTTCTAAATGATTATGACTAGGCAGAGTTACTACAATTTATACTTAAATGTTTTCCCACTTTACTGGAAAAATACTTTCATAAACCCAATATATAAATCAGGAGAAAGAAGGGATATATCAAACTATAGAGGAGTGGCAATTCAATAAGAAATACCAAAGTTGTTTGACAAACTCATCTCAATACAACTAGAGTTGCCCTCCAGGCATGTCATTATTCCTGAACAACATGGGTTTCACTCTCGAACCTAATGTTATATCAATCATATATTTTAAACGCTTTTGAAAATCGAATTCAGGTCGATAGTGTATATACTGATTTTACAAAAGCATTTGACAGAGTTGATCATAAATTATTAATTGCTAAGTTAAAGGCACTGGGAATTGGCTCTAATGCGTCAGCATGGCTAAGTAGTTTTTTAACAGGTAGAGCCCAGTGTGTGAGAAACAATAAATATGTTTCAAATGCTATTGCTGTTCCTTCTGGTGTTCCACAAGGTTCTCATTGAGGGCCAATTTTATTTAGTTTATTTGTTAATGATATGTGTGAAGTGTTACAAAACTCGATTTTTTTTATGTTTGCCGATGATGTAGAAATTTACAAAATGATATCCAATATAGATCATTGTACTGAGCTTCAGAAAGACATAGATAATTTTTGTAAATGAGTTGTTACAATGCACTTAGTCTAAATGTCAACAAATATTTCTGTATTTCATTTTCGAGAACTTTATCCTCACATTATTTCACTTGTAAATCAAATGGAGATTCGGTTACACGTATAACTGAAATTAAGGCTTTAGGGATTTTAGTGGATGACAAACTGACATATAAAACACACATGGCAAAAATAGCTTCAACTGCTTGTAGAAATCTTGGCTTCGTTAGTAGGAATTCCAATGATATGTCAATTTCCAGTCTGAAATTATTATATTGCTCTTTTGTCAGATCTGGATTAGAATATGCTTCTATAATTTGGTCCCCTTTTTACAGAAGTGCTGTTGAAATGATCGAAAGAGACACTGTGCATTCAGACTGGGTTTGAACTGGGATCATGATTATGCCTACATTGGCAATCTCGCAAATCTAGAACCATTGGAAACGTAGACTAATGGCAGATTCGTGCTATATGTATAAACTGGTTAATGGGATCCTTGATTCTCCTGATCTTCTATCCCGAATACTCTTTAATATTCATAACAGAACAAGAAATAGGTCATTATTCTTTGAAATGAATCATATTACAAACTATGGTTACCATAACCCCCTATCAAGGATACCACGTGAATATAATAAGAATTGTTCACAATTAGACATTTTCAACATTTCAGTTAACAACTTTAAAAATTCATATGTACTGAATTTTAGTAATTTATTGTTTTATTAAGTATTGTTTGAGTATTTTTATAATATTCTAGTTTTATTGTTTTTTTTTTATTGTATAATTTTAATTTTTCAGTTAGGCTTTAGGTTTAAATTAATTTACTATTTTTCAAGCCATCTTGTTCATTTTCTGTGAAATATGTATGCAATGGAATACCGCCAATAAAGATTTATTTATTTTTATATGATTTTTTAAATGTTCTTTTTTATGAATAAATTTATTATTTATTTATTAAAAAAGTGAGAATGGGCTGAGCTATAAGGCCCATTTATACAGAAATATATATATACTATATATTTAGATCTCATTTTATTCTTTTTGTCCTGTCAAATAACTTTGCGCTGTTTTATTTTCAATATTAACTTTGCGATGTTTTATTCTTAATATTACCATTTTTCAATATTTTTGTATTATAATAAGTATTGTATACAATTGGAGTTATCCGTTGAAATAAATAAATGAATGTTATGGCACATGGGAGAGTTCATACGAGAGAAAAACCATTCCAATGCAAACGCCCGAAGAGTTTTGCATTTAAAACTACATTATTACATAATGATACAATTCATGGTGGAAAAAATTTTAATGCAAAATTTGCAGTATAAAAACCATCTTAATGCAAAATGTCCAAATAGTTTTACTGGACAATCCAGTTTGTTGGCAAATGAAGGAATGCATGACCTAAGCTTTTTGGCAATCAAAATTCCAGACATGTCGAAATGAACATGCTAAACCAATACATTATGAGACAACTTCCAGATCGATTGAGTAGGGAGGTGAGGTCATCTACAAATGTCGGGATGGACTACTTTGGCCTGATTCATGTGGCAGTAGGAAAGAAAAAGGTTACCGCGGTTCTTCTTGAAGAAATTCCTCTACAGCTGAGACAACACTTGTTCATATTTATTCATATTTGATCATATTTATTCTATAATGCATCATTCATAATGTTTATCTTGTAAGTTATTTTAGCTCACTATTCGATTACTATTAGATTACCTAAAAAGAGGATACTCGTTGGATTTATCTGTTTGTATCCCTACTTTGTAATAAATAAATAAACACTTCTGGTTCATGCATGATGGTGCACCAGTCCATTTCAGCATTATTGTACGTAATCACTTAGATACAGTATATCCAAAAAGTTGGATATGTAGGGGAGGTACGGAACATTGGCCTGCTCGATCTCCGGATTTAAATCCTCTAGATTTTTGCATTTGGGGTTTTCTTAAGTCATTAGTTTATTCCACTCCCGTCGAAAATGTTGAAGACCTGAGGAATCGAATTATAGTTCTTGATAATGTATTGGAAGAAATGACAAATACGCGTTAAGATGTTTTATTTTTTTGCATAAAAAATGCGCCCCATACGAAAAAGCGGCAAGAGATTTTTTGTCACAAATTGAACGAAGAACTAAAAAATTATTTTTTAATTTGAAATATCTCAGTGGCTTACCATTTTTTTCCTCAAAAAAATTGAGATCATTACCCGTATGCGCGCCAATGATTAACATAAAATTCTTAATTGCATGTCAAAAAATGCGCAATAACTACCTCTTGAAACTCACCAAATTTCATTTGCAAATCTCGACCGGTTTCAGAGCAATAAATAAATATTCAGTTTTTAAGAAAAACTTTAACATCCCGTATCTCGGAAAACGAAACATTTGGGGATACAAGTTATATAGCAAACTGTCATTATTTTTTCATGCAGAATCACCCCCTGAAGTTTGTCGCACTTATTCACTAACACCCTGTATAACCCGACTTTACTTTCATTGCATTGGTCTTAGGGCCAGTTATCAATATTCGTAGTTCATAAATATATGGCAAGGACTATAAATCAAGAGAGAGTGAGAGAGAGAGAGAGAGCTCCTTCTTGTGAGGGATACGTTACTCGGATGATGATTAATAAATTTAAAAAAAAAATATGCAAATAGCTCATCTCTTCTTGTATGAAGATTTCATTGGATAAATCTATTAATTTACCACTTTATCTTCAGATTCCAGAACATGGCCCCAACAAAGTATAGAAGAGGATGGAACAGTGGTGGAAAGAGACAATGGTACAAGGAAGGAACCTACAATAACTATTGATTCGAGTAATTGTCCGATAATTCAGAATTATGCTCCTGAATCTAAACAGGAGTTTGAAGAGAGACCTCATACTGGAGAAATGCCATTTCAGTGTAAGTCATGTTCCAAGTCTTTTACTGTGAAGCATAATTTGTTGGAGCATGAGAGAACTCACACAGGACAAGAACAATTTGAATGCAAATATTGTACAAAATCGTTTACCCTGAAAGCGCATCTTACGGTACATGAGAGAGTTCATACGGGAAAAAAACCATTTCAATGCAAAGTTTGTTTAAAATTGTTTTCCCGGAAAGCCAGTCTCACGCGAGACATGAGAGAGTTCATACGGGAGAAAAACCATTTCAATGCAAAATTTGTTTAAAATTGTTTTCCCGGAAGACCAATCTCACGAGGCATGAGAGAGTTCATACGGGAGAAAAACCATTTCAATGCAAAATTTTTTTCCCAACAATCACGGAGTTCATCGGAAAAAACATTCAATGAAAATTTGTTTAAAATTTTTTCCGAACCATCACGGACATGAGAGAGTTCATACGGGAGAAAAACCATTTCAATGCAAAATTTGTTTTAAATTATTTTCCCGGAAAGCCAGTCACGCGAGACATGAGAGAGTTCATATGGGAAAAAAACATTTCAATGCAAAGTGTTGAAATGAATTCAAGATAAATGCGAGTCATACCGTTTTCATGGATATGTTTATATATGTCATAGTCTTGTCAAACATTTTCAACTGTTAATATTCATTTTTATATTTTCACTAATAAATACGTTTGGAATTCACTTAAATTCTTCATTGGTACAAGTTGTTTGCACAACAAAGTTCTGCCCGACGCTCTGCTCAACAGGTTATGGGCCCAGGATCTGAAGTCTGAAAGCCTAGAATTCGTGTACCAACTGAAGTTAACCAAGAAGTGTTCCTGTCCAGTAAAAGCGTATTGAAAGACTCTCATAATGTAAAATATAAGTGATTCTGTGAATATGAATTCGGCGAATATATCCAGAATTGAAACCCTGAGCAAAGATAATTATGATACCTGGAAAATGCAAATGGAGGCCTTACTGATCAAGAATGATGCATGGGTATACGTAAATGGTGAATTATCGAAACCATTTCCGATTGAAGGGGACGCAGCTTCTTTGAGCATTGTACAAAATTGGATAAAGAATGATAACAAAGCAAAATCCGATATAATTCTGTCAATTAGTCCGTCAGAATTGAAACAAATCAAAGGATGCACAACTTCTCGTCTAGTTTGGCTGAAGTTGGAAAATATTTACCAGCCGAAAGGACCAGCTCGAAAAGCGACACTATTGAAACAGCTCACGTTGCAGCGAATGATCGATGGTGACGATGTTCGTGATCATTTGAACAAATTTTTTGACGCAGTTGACAAATTGAACGAAATGGAAGTCGAAATCAATCCAGACTTACTGTCCATTATGTTGTTGTACAGATATTGATAAAAAGATAGCTCATAAAAAATTCAAACAAACACGTTCTCACAATGACCACCAGAGGCTTTCTGCTTTGCGTGATCAATGCAAATTACTCAGTAGTGATTGGCACAAGAAATATATTGACAGATTGGAAGCTGAATTAGCCTCTAATCCATCATGTTTTTGGAGACATATCAAAGAAAAAATTGTGTTTACACTCTTACCAGACCAATATTTTTACTATATAATTTATCATCAAGAACAAATGTTTTCCCGCTTTACTGGATAAATACTTTCATAAACCCAATATGTAAATCAGGAGAACGAAGGGATATATCAAACTATAGAGGAGTGGCAATTCAATAAGAAATACCAAAGTTTGACAAACTCATCTCAATACAACTAGAGTGGTCCTCCAGGCATGTCATTATTCCTGAACAACATGGGTTTCACTCTCGAACTTAATGTTATATCAATCATTTATTTTAAACGCTTTTGAAAATCGAATTCAGGTCGATAGTGTATATACTGATTTCACAAAAGCATTTGACAGAGTTGATCATAAATTATTAATTGCTAAGTTAAAGGCACTGGGAATTGGCTCTAATGCGTTAGCATGGCTAAGTAGTTTTTTAACAGGTAGAGCCCAGTGTGTGAGAATCAATAACTATGTTTCAAATGCTATTGCTGTTCCTTCTGGTGTTCCACAAGGTTCTCACTGTGGGCCAATTTTATTTAGTTTATTTGATAATGATGTGTGTGAATCATATTACAAACAATGGTTACCATAACCCCCTATCAATGTTACCATGTGAATATAATAAGAATTGTTCACAATTAGACATTTTCAACATTTCATTTAACAACTTTAAATATTCATTGAAATTCACATGTTCTGATTTTTAGTAATTTATTGTTTTATTAAGTATTGTTTGAGTATTTTTCAGGTTTTATAATATTCTAGTTTTATTGTTTTTTTTTATTGTATAATTTTAATTTTTCAGTTAGGCTTTAGGTTTAAATTAATTTAGTATTTTTAAGCCATCTTGTTCATCTTCTGTGAAATATGTATGCAATGGAATACCGCCAATAAAGATTTATTTATTTTTATATGATTTTTTAAATGTTCTTTTTTATGAATGAATGTTACCAATGTATGAAAGTACAGCGATCTTATGTTGCATATATCCCTTTCATAAAGTAGTCTGGTTGAGTATCGTCTGCCTTTTTTGTAAATTATTTTCAGTATATAATTTTGAATTGTAGACAAGACAACGAATTGTCATATAATGCTCCCCAAACCAGTTTTCCATATCTCAAAAGTGATACCAAAATCAATATATTTTTACTCAAGATATCCCTTGACTGATAAAATTTTTATATTAGTTTTCTTACTCGTTTTGTATAATATGCTACATGTTGATTCCATCTTATATTTTTATCTATAATAATTCCTAAATATTTAGTATTTTCAACTTCTTTTATGTCTCCAATGCCCTTAATATTAATGCTGTGAAAATTAGGTCTGCTTATATCTGTGATGGTAAATCCTATATAATTGGTTTTATCTACATTTAAAGACAGCTGATACCCATCCAACCACATCTTTATGACATTCATACCTTCTTGAACGCTTTCCTTAGTAACTTCCCAATCATATCCATTAAATATGGCAACAGTGTCATCAGCATAAGATACTACTTTGCTATCTACAGGAGAAAAACCATTTCAATGCAAAATTTGTCCAAAGAATTTTGTTGATAAGAGAAGATTATCGCATTACGAGATAATTCATGCAGGAGGAAAACCATTTTAATGCAAAATTTGTTTGAAATCGGTTTCCCAAAAAAGAAAATAAATAAACTAAAGAAATCTAGTGATTAATTATTCCTCCCAAATGTCACATGGTGAAAAATCTTCTTCAGAAGCTGAAGTTGTTGATCTCTTCGCATAATTTTTTTCATCTCTCTACCGATCTGACTATTCGGATTTTGTCGTAAGCCATTTTAAAAATTCAGTCCAGCCATCCAATAATTTCCTTCTTCCACGTTTTTCGATCACAGAAGTGTTTGAAACATTATCGAAACTTCCTAATAAAGCCTCTTTTGGTCCAGATGGCATTCCCCCTATCTCACTAAAATGTTGCGTTTGTACGCTGACAAAACCCATCCCGGTTATTTACAATCTTTCGCTGAATAGTGGAGTTTTCCCATATTTCTGGAAGAACAGTTACATCACCCCAATATTCAAATCAGGCAACCATGAGGATATTAAAAATTACAGAGGTTTATGTATTCAGTCAACCATACCTAAAATGTTAGACATATTTGTCTTATCAAATAAAAAATCTAATAATTCCAGAACAACATGGTTTCCAAGCAGGACGGTTTACTAACTTAGTATCATCATACACTGAATTTCTATTAGACGCCTTTGAAGGAAAATCCCAAATTGAATACTTTGAGTGGAAAATCTTCTTTTTAAAAAGAATTTTCTTTATTGAAGAAAAAGTACAACTAGCTCTGAGGAGAGTTCTAGAGCGAATGAATATAATAATGCTTAAAATGTTAGTGTCGCAACAATAAGGTATTATGCGAGTCTAGAGCGGCATCGGCATTTTATCTGATAACGGCTCTCTGGTGGATCTGGGTCATCATATAACTCCTCCCTCCTTAAGCCGAAAAAATAATGGAATGATTTTGGCGGTTAGGGATCATTTCCATTTCGGGAATTTCCTCTTCTTCGGTAGTCTTCTTGGGGTAGCACCATTTTGTTGGTTTCAACTTTTTGTGATACTTGACTATTACTATCAGAATAATTGTTAATAAAGTCAATCCAAAAACGGAGTTAAATATAGATGTACTATGATCGGCACTGATTTTCTTCACAGGGGCGAGTCGTCCTACCATGTCGTTAATATGGTAGATTTCATCAAGATTGAGTTTGGTAAAATTTGGTGTTTCGTAAACTTCCGGGATTTCTGTTTTTTCAATGCGGAATTTTGGCAATATTAGTGGTTTGCCTTGTTGTATTTCCACATTATTAAAGAATTTCTTGGAATTTATTTGGATTTCACATTTTTCAGGGATTTTGATCAAAGTAGGGTTGATAATTTCTATATATCGATCAGCTCTGCATTTGGAAAATATTCTTTCATCTCGAGCAGGAATAATCAAGATTTCTTCTTGAGTTACTTGTTCGACAATTGATTCTTCTACATTAATTCGGATTGGTTGGCAATTATTTGCGGAATTTCCCTCAATCAGCTGGGCTGTGCAAGGATCTTCGGGGTAGTAATCCTCGATACAATAGTAGGTATTCTCCAATATTGGGCAAATATTCGATTTGAATTGGATTCTTGAAGTCGCTCGTGCCAAATAAGGATATTTGGGGATAACTATTTGGTGATTTCGGATTATTGGATATAGGTGATAAAATGTAAAGACTTCATTTCGGATAATTGGAACATGAATTGCAAAAATTAGTTTATGTTTAAAATTTTTGAGTTCCAAAAAATTGGTAGTATGTCAATAAATTTTCAAATTTGGGTATTGCCGATACTTCGTATATTTTACTCAAATAATTCATCAATTCTTCTAATTCAGAACTGGATATGATTGAATTATCTAAAGCATTTAATTTTGCGAATGTGATAGCATCTTCTATGTTATCGATGAAAGTGATTATATTTTGACAGTCTAGTATTATTTGTGAAAGTATGCTCTGAAGGCTTATATAATTATTCAGATCAGTAATGGTTTTTTGAACTGTTATCTGAAATGACTTTAATCCTCTTTCAAATTTTTAATTCCTCAATCAATCAAATATACTTTATTGCCGGAAGAAGAATTCTCATTGACAAAGTACAGAATTAAGTCAGTTTATATACAAACATGTAAAATTGATTAATTATAGGCCTTAAATCTAGATAATGTAAAAATGTATGTCTGCTATATATAATTTTAGCATTTCCTAATTGAATAGGAAGGATGGGATTCTCTATAGGGGTAACTTGAGGGTCTTCATTTTCACAATGTACTTGGAGTACGAGAAGTACCTGGTATAGGGTCAGTATTTTCATTTTCATTATTTCCCTTTGTTAGTTTTGGGTTTCCTTATAATATTTTTATGATAGGTTCCTTTATCAGTTTTCAATTTGATACCTGTATCTTTGAGAATTTTTGTTTTCTTGAATTTTGGACGGTCTTTATGTCTAGCTTTTGTCCTAATATATGCAATATTTTGGGTTGAAAAATCAGGGGGATCGTTACGTTTCTCATTCCTATCTGTAATTATTTTTTCTTTCGTATTTTTGTTGGTTTGTTGAATCAACTCATAGAGTTTTTGTGCTTTTTCTTTGTGATTTTGAACGTAATCGGAAACGATTACATGATCATTCAAATCAAACGGATCCGTATTATTAATGTGACCTTTTATAACTCTAAATGGGGTGAATTTCGTAACTCTATGTATTGAGTTATTATATCCAAGAACAGCTCGTTTCATTAATTGATCAGGGGTGAAATTTTTATCTTCCTCTTTCAAGCATCGATAATGTTCGATCAAGGTGGAATGAAATCTTTCAATAGGTGAATTTGAATTACTATTTTTGGCTGTTGTAAAATGGAGTTCAATACCATATAATTTACAGAAGTTTTCCAAATCTTTATTTTTGAATTCAGATCCTGAATCAGCTGTGATTTTCAGAGGTAATCCATGATGGGTAATGAAATTTAATAAATTTTCAACTATCAAAACTCCAGTTAATGCTTTAAGTGCGTATGCTTGACCATATCGGGAAAATGAATCGATAATTGTCGTGAAACTTTCATTGGTGATTTTGAAAGTATCGATATGAATATGCTCGAAAGGTTTCGAGGCAGTAGGTGTAAGATTGAATTTTATTACTGGTGGATTTTGATCATACTTGTTTTTTCGACAAGTTTCGCAATTATTTATATAATTTGTAATATCATCAATCATTTTGGGCCAATAAAATCTTGAACTTAGAGATTGTTTCGTTTCGTTAACAAGTTTTTTTTATATGATAATATTCGAGTTTTTCTTTCTGTTCTTCTTGCGTTTACACATCGGTTAGAAATGTAGGACAATAAACAATTTGGAATGAAGAATTTTTTAATAAATTCTGAAGGGTAGTACTAAAAGTCCGGTGTAGCGAAGGATTTTTGAAATTAATAGCGTATTTTTGTTTCGGGTCAATATATTCTTTCAGAAACTTCACGGTATTTGCAGTGATAGCTTTATTTGGAAGTGTGACAAAACTTTTTCAATTCTACATTTCAGTTTCTCTACATCGCCAGTGGTAATTATTATTTGGTTTTTATAAGTATTGAATATACGTTCTGAAATGGGAATTTTCTAAAGATGTATGTACTGTTTCTGAATCAGTGTTTTCATTCTCGTCAGGAATTTTGGGTGTTACTACTTGAATATCTGATATTATATTGATTTTGGGTTTTACTTTTGGAATTTTTTCAGTTTCATTATTATTGTCTGTATTGGGTTCGAAAATTTCGTGAATAACGCTTTCATCTAGCTCGGGGATCTGATCGGGGTTTGCCAAAAAATTACCTATCATTTCATCACAATCGCCGGGATTATTTTGAATTGATTCGGTTTCTAGTGCATTGATATCAGTATCACAAGGGTTTTGAACTTCAATCGGGGCAAATCCATTTTTTGATTCGCTCAATATTTGGGGAATGATTAAATCGTTGATGGAACCTTTGATTGTTAAAATATCTCCTTGATATAAAC